>OU898283.1:117627072-117644587 GCA_918026665.1 Diabrotica balteata
CATTACATGATCTTCCAAACAACATTCAATATACCTTTCAGCGTTTAAATTGCTGCCTCGAATTAAAACAAGTGCTGTACAAGCTTCTAGGGATATCCTCCTCAGTCCCAAGAAAAGAGTTTTTATTATTTTAGCAATATTTTCTATTTTCCCTCTTGATTTGTGAAAAAAATAAACGAAAATCTATAAAAACTAAAAAAAAATTATTTGACAGACATAATTATGACAGGTCCAGCATAATGACATCAGGACTTAACTTACATATAATTTAAGTATGAAACTGAAAAAAACATTCTCGTTCAGGAGAAATACACAAGTACATTTTGCATTTTACACAAAAGAATCTAGTCTTCTTAGTACATCCAGGGTTTCGGCAACGCATGTAAGAATTTTTATTGTCGACAGAGCATATTGGCAAATAATCATTACTAGTTTTTCTTACATCCATAGGCGGTAAGTGAACAACTTTAGATCGTTTTACTGGAATTATGGGCTCTTCATCTTCAGATGTCTCCAGTTTTCTTGAAATAGACGTACTAGCTTCTCTCCCATTTGTAGGCTTACCACCTAAAGCTAGTGACCTTCCAACATACAGCTTAAATTCCAGTAAATCCATTACCTTGGATATCTTATCGCCAAACGCTACCCTATCCTGACGATACTCTATCCATGAATTGGTCAATGCAAGATCAATAAAGTGCCAAAAGACACGTACAGGCCATTTTTTAGTGCGCATACAGATTCTGTAATATGAGATAAATCTGTCACACAAATCCACGCCTCCCATTGACTGGTTGTATTTAACAATTGTGTTTGGACAAGGCACCAGAATATACTTTGAATTTTTTTTATCCCATCTTCGTACGTCAGTCAAAGGCAAAGAACCTGCAGATGTAGAAGCCATTGTCACAGATCTATTGTCCATCCATTTCAAAATAGAGACTTTCTTATCACCGCGTACCCATTCTTCATGCGACCCTCGGCCTTCTTTTAGTAAAGCAGAATCTTTTTTTATTTTGCTTCTAAGTACTCGTGGAATTCGATTATTCATAATGGTACCAATACCACATATTCCCTTTTCTAATAAATAATCGAGTAAATTAATGAAAGTGAAATATCTATCAAAGTAAATTGTTGTTCCTCGACACAAGTGCATCGACAATTTTTTCACTACAGAGTCTCCAATGCCCAAGGATTTGTCAGGAGCAGCATCAGGCCAAGTGTTTGCACCTTGATAAATAAAGAAATCCAAGACTAGCCCTGTTTTTGAAGCAAGCACAAAATTCTTCAAACCTACAGGATTAGGTTTCTTGACATACTGTCGTAGACTAGTGGTTCCAGTGAACGGAATCATTTGTTCGTCAATTGACAACTCGAGAGATCTTTGAAGAGTGATACATTTACTTCGTACAACATCAAGAATAGGCTCAACTTTCCAAAGTTTATTTGCCTTTTTGGTCTCCTCTGAAACTGCAGAGTTGTCTACAACATGTAAAAAATTTCGTAAAATTTGCGGTAGTCCAAAAATTCCCATCAAGATATGAATACCTGCTAGTTTCTTGAATTCCTCTGGAGTTGACTTTAGGCTTTTCTTTTCGTTTGCTTGCATAGCTCGTATGTTACTTGCTGAAGACAAGTTTTCCCAAAAATGCTCAGGAAAATACTCAGAAAAATAATCCAATGGTGTCCAGAATTCGTGATCTTCATTAGCTATCCATGGATCAGCGACGTCGAAATCTTGAGTTTCAAAAATTTCTTCAGTCCAAGTATTCTTAACATCATCTAATTGTTCCGTTTCCTGGAGTTTCTCCCAACGCTGCAGTAAAGGAGTATCATCGTCTGAATCCCACTCCGAATCTGAATCATTTTCTAAATCATTTTGGGCATTATTTTCGTTTTCATGAAAAACATCTGAAAGGTTTTCAGAAACATTCTCTTTCTCACTGCAATCATTATCGCTATCGTCACTGAGGAAAAAATCGCTAGCTGCCAAAATATCCTCCAATTCACGTTCTATCAATATCCTTTTTCTGTCTGTAACGAAACGTAAACAACGTGAGTATGGTAAAATATTTTGCTAACTAAGTCCCAATGTCCAAAATGCTGGACAAAAATTTCAGAGGAGTCCTGACCTGACCAGTTGTAATTATTTTCAAATATATATTGACCACAAAAACGTCCAAATATCAAATACCATAAATAACAAACAATCAATAATTTAAAATACAGAAAAACACTAAAACTTACTGCATTTTTGTGGAGACGCCATCATAACCTCACAAGTTTCACCACATGTAACAACAAACTAATGAAGTAGGCGTTGTAGTCAAATTTTGCAAACAAGTAAATTTTACTGATAAATAGGAAGTCCAATAAGCTGCACTATAGGACGCGGCGATGCTTAACCCGATTAGTCACCGTGTAAAAAATTAGTAAATATTGTCCAGCAGGCTGCACGTATGGACTGAGGAGGATATACCTGCTTACACCGTTATACCACCTTCACCAAATTAAACTCTGGGAGTAAAGCGACACTGATGATAACGTTCCCCAGCTCTTCTCAAACTAACGGAATGATGAGTATATTTTAAATCTTGATTCATTCGTTAAGAGCACAGCACCCATTCTTTAACACCGAAATTAACATATTCGTGAGCAAAATGTAAACGTTGCTTTCAATGATCTGCTGTTAATAGAAACCCCCGTGATAGGTATTCATAAAACATAAAAATCGGAGGGTTCGGTTAGTTTTGCACTCCAGTGTACCTTCTAATATTAATACCATTATTTTTTTTTGCAAAATTGCCAATAATATTCTTCTTCTTCTTCCTACTTACAGGCTTAATGCCTGTTTTACTTCGGTTTTTAGCCTCAATTGACGTTGTCTGACCATCTTTTCCTCAGTTATCCCAATGATCTTCTTCCATTTGGCGATTTGTCTCTTGCTAATCGTACTATTCTATTTTCTGTCATACCAATAATATTGTTTGTTGTAACTTTAAGGTAAGATTTAATACGCAAAATAATTTAAAGCTTTATGTTAGTTTAGATTTAAACTCGTAGCGCCAACTAGGAAAGAAATCTGAACTACCAACTGATATTACAACCTACTGAGTCAATCATATATTGTTCCTAAAAAGGATGCGTTTAATTAATAATGGCAATCCAAAATAGTTTCGGATATTTCACATCTGCCGGGCGTCTGCGACATAGTTTTTATGCGATATCCATGAATTAATTAAATTTCTTACTTACTCAAAGACCACATACATCTACTCCTGTTCTAACATCATAAATAAGGTACAGTCATGTAACACCTACAGCGAGAAAAACCTGTAAAGCCGTATTCACAACTGTGTTCTATGAACTTCATTGCTACAATCGCAAGGACAATCCCGATCCCACTTTTTGTTCTGTCCGACCGCAAAAAACTAATCTCAGTGCGAATATCTGGGAATGGGATGGTACAAAACGTCAGACCCTTGTTGGAGGTTAGACAGGCCGGGGAGACTCCATCAGTAGCAGTTGTTTTTGAATAATAGTTCACTATTTGTCGACGCAGTTAATTATTCCGATAGAAGCGACTGATAAATGATGGCGCTCAGTAAATGAAATGGACGGACTTCCTTGCGATGCTGCTTCCTCTACTTGTCGAGATTGTTTGTAGTAATAACGACTCAATTAGTGTTATGGGAAATATCACGAGATTGCTGTATGGATTTATGACTGTCGAGATGTGACGGCGAAACTGGGTAATAAGTCATTGCGGATAATTAACTATAAGATGATGGCGTTTTTGCAGCCACTTCAGACAATCTAAATTTAAAGAGATTTTACGGTATGACAATTGAAATCTTTTCAGATTCTAATTAGGAAAAATGTTTTAGAATACAATAAATATCGTTCAAAGTTAAGAAACAAACTAAGTAGTTAACAAAATCAATTAATAATATTTATTATCACGCACATTTTTGTTTCATGAAAAATTGTTTTAAATTACATAGGTGTTCTCTATAATACTAAATGGAGCGTGTTGATCAAGAATCTGTACCTATTTTTTTCCAGCATATCAGGTTTTTAAGAAAAGTGTGTTTAAAAATCTTCATAGATACTGACAAAAACACTGAGAAAGTAATCAATAAAACCATATTTAGTAGAAAATTACACTGTCAAATTGTGTTAGTTTTAAAGAATGATGCAGTATGATCTACATTAGAGAATCATTGTGTCTTTTGAATAAAATCGTTCTCTCTTCTCGTGAAAAGTGCGTTTTGCAATTTTTTTTGTGGATTTTTGTCAGTCATTAAGAATTCCATCACACCTTTCTTGATGTCGTCTTTTCATCTGTTATGTCTTTATGGAACCTCTTTTTCTTGTTACTTGCTATTAGCTTCAAGATTTTTGGAAATAGTTAACTTGGAAATCCAGAAAATGAAGTTTGACGCTTATATTGCATCACAGATTTTTATAATTTTCGACCATTTTGGCTTCAATTTATTTTCAGTTTGGAGACTTGGTGTTTATTACTACGACTTCTACGAAAGAACTCCATGTTGAAGATTTATCCTAGGTCATTCTGAAAAAATCTATTCGATTTTAAGGTTGGCGTTTGAGGGTGCACAAAAATTCTTTATTTAAGTTCAGTTCTAGAAAGTAAAACAAATTTCTCGCAAAGGTATTTGAAGCAGTGACCTTGCTTATTTAAAGCTTTGACAAACTGCTTTATCAATATTATCCTAATATTATGTGAGTGGAAGGCAAAAGAACTTATTTTGGGTCATCTAATCTCTCTGTAGATAGCTGTACATCTTTTTGTTCCGGTACAAGTTTTTTTCTGGTGGCTCTTTCATTCGCACAATAAACATGGATACTTTGTGAATCCAGACTGCTAGATTATTTAGATTATTGGATTATTTCGAGGTCTCTAAAGAGTTTCCAACAATATTCGCTATGGTTTATTTTATTTAGCAAAAATACTCCGTGAACTCTTTTTCATGATGCCTATACCACAAAAATGTGGTTCCTTGAGCTTACAGATTTTTAACTTTTAGTCGTGATCCTAAGTTTTCTGCAACATCCTTTGATAGATCTCCAGTCAACTGCCATCCACAGTCACTCTACTCATTTTTTGCCCTCTTCCTCCTATTTTATCATAAATATCTCTCTTCAATTTTTTCTCATTAATTTTTAGTAACGGGTTTATGATATTGTCAAAAAGGTATAAAATAGAAATTAAAAATAATAGGCACAGATACTTTTATCTTATACATGTATCTACTATTTCTCTGTCAAAACTGTCAAAACAGTTCCGTAAATAAATTAATAATAAAAAAACTTAACTTACCACCAGTATTTACTGCTGATGTGCTTGAAGTTTGTTATTAAAATTTAGTCTCTAAAGTCTATTTACAAAATTGTAAAAATAACTTCATCCAGTATTTACACTCACGCACAAAGTTCTTTAATATCTCTTTTGAAGTTTCCGATATATGAAGTCCATCCGTCTTTCTTTTTTGGTTGCAAAGATTTTAATCACTTTCTTATTGAAATTATCAATGCTATTTACAAAATGTTTTTTTAAAGATCGCATACCTAAAGCACTAAGTCATTCTTCCTTCATGGTATTTCTAAGGAATGTTTTAATTCGTTTTAAAATCGAAAAACAACGTTCTACTTCAGATGTTGACATAGGGATGGTAATTTATATACTTAACAGTTTATTAGTTTTTTCAAATGTACATTTTAAACATTCATTATTTAATAAAACTAATAACAGAACAACCCTTAAGGTAGTACTTAATTCTTCTCCAAACCTCCAAACAAAACGCTTTTAAAACAAAAAAGTTTGTTTTGATTTGTTCGCAACCATACAACCAGCTATTTTTTTCACAAATAGTTTTATTAAACTTACGAAAGGTCCGCAGTGGGTTGCTAGCATCGGTTTTGAGAATTGTATTGCGCATACAGTTGAAAGATTTCATATAATTTATGATAATTAAGATAATTAAGATAAAACAAATACACACAAACTAAGTAATACCCATAAGATGTTTTAAAAATAAAAAAAAATGTTTATGCATAGTTCACAAGGTAGTGCCACTGACCCCGACCGGAGGAGAAATATTATTGACCAAATAAAACGATTAGAGTTTCCATCATCTTTTGATGGTTAACGCAACCAAATGCTTTTCGATAATCAATAAACCATGCATATACATTTACATCGTTTTGTTGTGTTAACACATTTAAGGCAAAAAGAGCATCTCGTGTTCCCAATCCATTTCGAAATCCGAATTAAGTGTCACTCATCTTAAACTCACACTTCTTGTAAATGCGCGTGAGTGATTCTGAGACAAGTTTTAAAGACATGAGACATTATGCTTAATATTCGATAATAGTCATAACAGTGTAAGGCATTCGATTTTTTGGTAATGTTACGAATGTTGATTTTAGCCAGTATGATGATATTTTACCTGTGTCATATATCTTATTGAATAGTGCTGTTTTTGCTTTTACTTTCGTTGTCTGCAATTAATTTAATTATAAATACGTAAAAGAAATAATAAATAAGACTTACTCACAATCAGTTTAATTTAACTATCTAGACGACCGGTTTCGTTTTCTACAATATGCAAAGCATCTTCAGGTCTCGATAAAAGTTAATTAAATGCTTAAATAATAAAACCCATATTAGAATGTTGTCTTATAAAGATAAACAAAGAGGAATGATATAAATTACAGTTATTATGCCAATATTACATGTCTGTGAATTTTCAAAAGGAATAAACTGTTTATGCAGACAAGGTAAGACCCACAAATTGTTATAAAAATAGTCTATTGAATTGTAATAAATTAGTAAATAAATAAAACATTACTTACATGCCGGTACTCTATTACTTAATGGTTGGAAGAACATGGTTTAAACTATCCTTTATTGCTGAATGGAGAACTTCAGTTTTTACTATTGTAATTGTTTGACAATAAACAGGGAAGTTCTTGAGGAGATAGGTTTTATCCAATGAGGTAGAAATAGGTGTAATGTGATTGTTTGTTAAATGAGAGTGATATTCTATGTTATTTAATTCTTTAAAAGTTATTTATTTTTATTCAAGAGATATATTTATGAAATGTGTGTTATTTGACAGTGAGTTGTATAACAATGAATGAAATTAGATGTACAATTGTGTGGGTGTGCAAATTTCTTCAACTTATTTAATTATTTCGACATTTATATTGTCTGGACCAGTGGCTTTTCAGTTCTTTTTTTTTTGTTATTTTTGGGCCTTTTTCATTTATTCGATCATCCGTGGATGGTGGAGAACAAGGTATATCATCGTCAAATGTTTGAATGTATTCTTTCGATCTCTCCAGTTTGTCTTCTGTACCTATAATTATCTCGGTATTATACTCCTCATGAGGAAGGTATTTAATGGAACAAATTTATAATACATATATAGTAACCTTTAATCCTGTCTGTTTGTAATAATTAATCTTAACATTTATTAACATAATATATCCATATCATTTGCCTAAAAGTGATTTAAATATAAATATATAAATGTCACTGGTGATCTTGTTTACAGACCAGATAAACCGTAAAATGCAGTTAAACAACGATAAACTTCCTAATATGTTGCAATAATAGCCAATAACTATAAATTATCTTTTTTTAATTAATGATAACTTGTAATTAATACTCGGCTGTGATGAGATGCGCTTGTTTTTTAATATTTTTATTGTCTTTCCTCGAATTGAATAATTACAAAGATATATTCACAAAGGTCAATGAATTTTTCATATTTTATTTTTATTTACATTTCATGATATCACTCATTTGCCAAAATCAAGAAGTACAACAAAGTACACATCTTAATATGCTTATAAAGTTAAGAAAAAGAAAAGGTCAATGCGCTTCAATAGTAACAAACTAAGGTAAAATGTATCGGCATATCTCTCAACATGTATGACAAGTCCACAAGGAATCTACGTTCCTGTAGTTGGCTGTATACCATGTATTAAAAATTTAATTAAAAATCCTCTGTAATAGGTATATTTTAGGCCCAAACGGGCTAAGTTAAAAAGACAAAACGTTTTCGGAAACCATGTTCCATCATCAGTGTCCTAGAAAATAGTTAACCACTTAATTAAAAAGAACAAAGGTTAAAATAAAATTCCAAAGATCCCATCAATTATATGGATCGGAGTGGAGTATATAGATTAAAATGTTCAGATTGCAATGCTTCCTACATAGGTAGGACATGCAGATCATTATCCTCACGTTCTCTAGAACACATAAAAAGAGAAAATACTTCCACCTTCTCCCAACATCTCAAAGAACATAACCATACCCTCAATATCCCAGAAGACGTTTCACTTATCCACAACATCCCCCAAAAAAACTTCCTTAAATTAGATTTATATGAAGATCTTGAAATTTTAAAAGAAAAACAAAAAAACCCAAATTGTGTCAATCTTCATGTATCCTTTAATCGAGACTTCCTTCCTCTTCATCGCCAACTATTCTCATAATTTTTCACCACTAATTTACCTCTCAACTAAAATCCACATTTATCAATAAACTTCAGGCCATTCCAAAACTTTTACTTCAACATAACACACTCTTCATCTCTTCCCTCTTCTCTTCATTAAACCAAACTTCAAGTCTAACTCTCTTTATCTATTACTGTCCATGCTTCTTGTTAGCCCCCCAAAAATCCCAAACTATTCAGCAACCCTTTCTAACAAACATTTCAGTCCTCTTCTTACATCTTCACACAACTTCCTTAGGGTTTGGTAGCGGACCTCTGGTGATCTCAGCTTTCTGCAGTGGTTCAGTATCCCACCATCCATTCAAAACAACCATAAATTTCTTTCTTACTCAATTTAAACATAGCTATCTATTAATCTTTCAATTTCAAGTTAAGTCCAGCACACAACGCAGACAGATTCAACTTATAACTTATTCATTAAAAATTTTTTCATGTACCTAGTGTTGTCTTATAACAGATACGGCCGTTTTAAGTTATAATTTGAGTTCTATATGAAAAACATAATACATTACCATATCCCAACCTTCAAATTTTGTTTATTTCACACAATAGTTGAACGAACACCTTAAGATCCTCATATCCATTATGAATAATATCAAATCACACAACTTATTCATCTGCAAAGATGACACTGCAAAAACTTTTTCGTTTCACTTAATATCAACAAAGCCAACCATACCATCATCACACTTTAAGACAACTTATACCTTCAACAAACCTAACTTATAACTTATCCTTTTAATTTCTCTTGTGCCTAGTGTTGCCTTATGACAGATAGGACCTTTCTTAAGTTATAAGTAGATTATCACACTTTCAACATACTACATAATCATGTCCCAACCATCAAAATAAAATCTTTCGTTCATTACATATAAAAGCTAATACAATAAAACTTCCACACCTTTTAGTCTGTTACTACCTTGTCAGACATTTATGTTCATGAACTTATAACTCAAAAATTTTCACATTTGCTAGGTACCAAATGTTGCTTCTGACATACAGGACCTCTATATTTGAGTTAAAAGTTAAATAACATGTGAACATTTACTAAAACAGTTTTATTTCATTCATATAAGAACTCTTCCAATTATAAATAAATATATTTAGAACCAACCATTAACATCAATATTTTCTAAAATTCAACCTTCCACATGTGTCTAGTTTATATTTTCTGGGTACCAAATGTTTAAGTAACATAAAGGGCCATATAATTAAAAATTTTTCTATATTAAATTGCTACATACATGCATAGTTGGTTGCCTAACTACAACCATACAATTTTTGCCCCCTTATATCATCTTAATTTCATAAATTAAAAACTACAACTTTGATGGTTGATACTGTTATATTAATTTACTTAATTTTCACAATTTTAAATAACGTTGGCTTTTGTCTTAAGTAGAAACATACAGCTACATTGACTGCTCTGTGATTATTTCCGTCATACCTTAACAATATTGTCATCAAATGTCATTGCCAATCAGTTGCACTCATACAGTCCTCGAAGACATACCGTCTTAGGACTAGCAACTTCAACGTGGAGTCATATGTCGCCATGTTACCAAATCCATCGGTAACTCTGTAATCCTATATCATTACAACATTATTTTAAAACTTAATGTAATTAAACATATGTAATCGGGTTTTTACCCACATATTTAATCTTGGTGGCTTCATTCATGTACTCCTAGTAAGTATTAACCACATTGTTCTTTAACCTTAGTCAAAATTTTAACCTTTGTTCTTTTTAATTAAGTGGTTAACTATTTTCTAGGACACTGATGATGGAACATGGTTTCCGAAAACGTTTT
The DNA here is from genome assembly GCA_918026665.1 of Diabrotica balteata. NCBI lineage: Eukaryota > Metazoa > Arthropoda > Insecta > Coleoptera > Chrysomelidae > Diabrotica > Diabrotica balteata. The sequence goes on from OU898283.1 coordinate 117,637,433, forward strand.
GTCTTTTAACTTAGCCCGTTTGGGCCTAAAATATACCTATTACAGAGGATTTTTAATTAAATGTATGACAAGGTTAAATAAAAACAAAAAACATATCAAGAAAATTATCTCTAAATGCAGCAGTTTTGTTTGTTGACTTAGAAATTCAACCAAAAGTGAGCTTCATCGCTAAACAAAATTCGCTTATAAAAATCAGGATCAACTGCAATCTCGTTTTGCACCCATTCACCAAATCTATGCCTTACTAGGTGATCCACGACCTACAGTCATGTCTACATAAAAAGAAGAAAAGTAAAGGGTTATTAAATTATATTCGGTTAGGTTGAATATATTACTAACGGTAGGTGATCATTTCCTTTATAATTATTTCATCGTTTTTTTAGCTATAAATGATCTGAGTCCTAAGTGAGATTTATTGGCTTCTGCTCCTAGCTTGATTGGGTGCTTTATTTTGTAGAATATCGAGTTTATGTGGATTAGTTATAATGGCCGTCCCATAAAGCATACAACCATAATTAATTATTGATCTTATATACGCTCTATAAAAAGTAGTGCTGTTTGGAGATCCGCTCCCCACCAAGTTTGCATAATGAATTTTAGAAACTCCATAGCTTTATTGCATTTTATCTCAGCATTTTACCTTTTACAGACTTTAAAGACATGTCGTGAAATGCAAATTTTAGATTCCCTATGTCCCTTTTAACATCTTTTATCAACGTCTGTTTCCCTTGCAATTTTTAGAAGGCTCAGATTATAAGCAGAAATCTGAATTGTGTTTTGAAACTATTTTACGGATTTTATTATTAGATGTCGCTATTGCGTCCGTTTTGAAGCCATTTTAGTGTTGCTTCTTAAAAGACAGAAAATATTGATTTTTCACGTTGAGAACACCTATGAATAACTGCTCTGATGAGACCTATTAGGTCGAAATACGTATCAACAGATACATAGGCGCTGTATCAAATATTTGCTGTCTTTTTCATTATTAATAAAAGAAACGTTAGAGGAATGATATTTCTTTGATGAATTATTAGATTAATTGTTATTAAGGTGAATGTTGGCTATTTTGAATATTTATAAATTTTGTTCAATATATTACAATATATGTTACTTAACTGTCAAGTGTCTATATTTATACAATATATAATATTTATGTGTGTATTTCTGTATGTTTATGTATGTATGAAATAGTTTATGTCTCAGGGCAGAAACGTCTTAGCGATCTTTGCATTTGAATTGTAAACACTTGCATATGATTGCGATTTCCAGCTTACTGGTTGTTATCAGATATGCGCAAGTATGTACTTAAATAATCCAAAGATCAAAAAGAACCACCTACATGTTAAATATTAATGTGTAGATGCACAGCTACATTCTAATTAACTTAATGACCAGTGTAAATGCTTTTTCCACTGTCTTATTTTATGCTTATCACTAGGAGTTTTTATTTTCTCTTCCTAGTTTTATTGGATTTCTCTAATATAATCTAAAGTAGGTCGTAGATAAACTTAAACTATTATTTAGTGATACTGCTTTCGGTATTCTTGTTGATTTCCTTCATTTGTCATAATCGGTACTATAGATTTGTCTTTTGTCAGTTTCCTAAACTGAGTAAGTTTGGTTTGTAGGTTATTTTTTATTTTAACAGTTGATAGATATTTATGCTGTGGAATTTTATTTAGGTTGTGGAATTCTTTCGAAAGCATATAAATAATTGTACGTCTATGTTGCATTGTTATTACTTCTTACGGCATGTGTGATTTTATTTGCTACACTGGTATTGTACCAGTATTAGAATGTTTTCGGCATATTTGTTTAATCGGTTTCTCGGTATAGTTATTTACTATTAAATATTTACATTGTTTAGTTGCGCTTGGCTTTGATGTATTTTTATTTCTTTCTTAGTCATAAATCATTCCAATTGATAACTACAGTTCCCACAATCCCTGCTTGTTCTAGAAGGTAATTAAGCGAACGTTTGTGTAGTTAATTGATTGATTACGGTTATCTCCATATAACAAGATCAATGGCACAAAGACCTACTTAATAATCGAATTTAAGCCGTTTGAACTGCTGCAGATACCACCTACCAATATTAATTACAATTATGAAATATATTTCACATTGCTAAGGGATTACGGGAGTCTGGATTTATCGAGGTAGGTGAAAATCTGACGGTTGCGGTTAGCATATTTCTTTGGTGTTAAACTCATACAACCGAATAACTTATCTTATGATATATTTTGTGTGGAATGTGTGAGAGTTTAATTGGATATTTCATGATTTTTGTCATTTTGTTAACAAGTTAAAATGGCAGACAATTTGACAATGGTAGAAACACTTAGAAGGAATACCAAACAACAATGTTTCGTTTAACTGCAGTTAAAGTATGTTTCGTTGCCATGAAAACATGACTTTATTAGCCTGTCAACCTTAGCAAAACAAGACAGGTCATCATAGATCCCTAACATTGAAACGACAATATAAATTATATTAGATGATAACAAGCTGGTCTTAGCACAAGGACAATTCGAAGGACTCGTTGCTCATGATCGGAGGCGTCTGGAGTGCGTATAAACATAAATATTAGATAACAACAACAAAAAAACAAAAGGAATACGGAATGCTACAAAACTGCAAAACTAAATGGGCGCTAATAAAATTGACCAGAGATTTGTAAAGGACTCAAATTACAATATGTAATTATGAAATAATCAAATTCTTATATAAACCAAACTATTAAAAATACATGCTGATCTACATACAAAAAAAATATTTAAGAAAAACAAAATTTACAATCACAAATAAAATAGTAAACTTAAAAAGAACTGTATTTATTAAAACCACAAAAATATATCGAAAGATATCGAAAGAAGATAAGTTCTTACTTAAATCAGATACCAAGAACAATACAATATCACAGATAACTAACTTGACTGATATATCCATTAACAACTAACCTACTTTCATTCAATGAAAAAGATAACATTCCCTTGCTTCTCGTAGATACATCTCAATAAGATGCAGATACATGTAGATACTGCCAGTTCGTTAATGTCTGTGTCACGTTTTACGTTTTGAATCTTGACAAAGGCAAGGGTTTCCTGCCGAAACGTTGATTGATTGCAATGGAAAATAAAATCTAGTTCCACATGTAAACATATCTTTATTGAACCTAAACCCAAGAAACATTAATTTTATATATTATTGTGATATTTAAAGTCTTAGCGCGCCAAACAATTAATTAGCTAATTAGTTAATTAATTAATTAAAATATTTAAATGATATGATTATGACTCTATCACACTTTTTAATTCTCTTATCTCAGGGTTAAATTCGTGCTTCAATATCTATGCTATTACGTGCGAAAGGTAAGGTCCAAGGAATACCGGAATAATAAAAAACATATAGGATCTAACATTATATATTTAAATAAAAATAATGAAATAAAATTCACACTCAAAAATTTTCAATAAACAAAAACTCATATAATGATTCTTAAAATTTTGTTCTACGTACGTGAACCTTCAAAATTAATGGTACAAACAATATTAGTTGAAATCTCAAAATCCAAATATTCTAAATCTCCTAATCCAAATATTTATATCCTTTCTAAATTAAGTGTAAAAATTGTGTTATCAATAAAAGAAAAACCTCAGAAAAACAAAACTATCTCTCTCTGATGAAGAGTGGTCCAAATCCTTGTTCCTTGTAGACTATTTGATCTACTCTCAGCCGCTCCCTAGGTAATCAGCAATCTTACAACAAATTATTGCAAGTTTATCGTCCTTAATGATCTCCTTCAAATGCACGAATCGTTCAAATTATGTTAGCTTCTTCTTCTCTCAATAAACTGAATTTCTCGTTGGCCTGGGTGAAAAATGACTCTTGGAATATCTTTTCTTTACGATAAACTGAATCTCTCGTTGGCCTGAACAGTGACTCTTGGAATATAAGTAGAAAATATAACTTACAATCTTTTACTGGATCAGCTTCTGTCAGATACACTAACTACACGAAAACTCACAAACTTTCACTGCTACTGCTTCCTACCTCTGGGAAACTACCCGAGAACAACGGCCGTTCGCCTTCTACCCTTGGAAACCAACTGACTATCTTTTTTGTTTCAAAAACTAACTTAAGTCTCATTCTAAAACCAATCATCCCACCTTTTTCAATTTCATCCAATCAAAATGCGTCATCCATCTCCCATTTTTTCATTTCGATAACAAACAAATTTTTACCTATAATTATAAAATTTCCTAAAACTTATTTACAAATAATATTTTTCTACAATTTTTACAAACTAACAAAAACCTATCTTTCTAAAATCTATTCTATTGTCCTAATCGCTGCACTAATGTATTTGGAAAACCCGGTTCAATTGTCTTTTATTTCACTTAAGCTTATTCACGTCATACAAATATATTTTAACAAAGAAAATAATTTATGCATATCTTACGTTTTTGTTAAATACAGCTAATCCAAAATTAAAAATTAAAAGACTTTCATTCTTCGAAATGTTTGTAGTTTATTGTTTGACTTATCTGAATTATTTTAATGTTTTTGAACTTTGAAATATTTTTAAACAAACCGATATCTTCTTGATTTTACATATCATAACAATATATATATATATATATATATATATATATATATATATATATATATATATATATATATATACATAACACTGATTTTGATGGGTTGGAGTCAATAAAAGGGGCTATTTGTTGACTATTTTTTACTCGAGCTTTCAATTGTGATTACAATTTTTATCAAGAGCTTCTAAAAAATACAAAATGTCTTACAAAGTTGAACTAGAAATAAAAAATTTTTTGTTAACTCACCAAATAAAATTAGTTTTTTATATAAAACTACTGCTTACATAATAAATACAAAAAATATTAATAAAAAAATGCCTTATTCTAATAAATGTTTCTCTGAAAAATTTAGATGAAGTTTCTTAAGAAAAAAAAATTGAATTTATAAACAAAAATAGAATAGCTACAACCAACCTAAAATGACATAAATACTAACTTAAAAATTTTTATTTTTGACATATTGTCAAAAATAAAATTTTGTTTAAAAAATTCTTCTTTGTTAAGTAACAAAAAAGAAGAAGATTTATTCACCATTGATAGATGCCCGAAAAAATGTAACAAATACATGGAAAATTCAAAATGTGATATTTTACTGACTGCATAAATTAAATAGAAATTATATAATTATAAATTTTGCTTAAATTTTGAATTTCTGACCTTTTGTTTTAAATTATTATCACTTTTGCTAATACAAACCATTTCCAAAAAAGTTCTTTTAAATTTATTACTTTCATTACATAAAATTTTAATATTATCAAAATCCATAATATGGTCTTTGTCTATTACATGCTCTGCCAAAGCACAAGATGGTTTCTTGATTATATATAAGCATAAGACCATATTATGGATTTTGATAATATTAAAATTTTATGTAATGAAAGTAATAAATTTAAAAGAACTTTTTTGGAAATGGTTTATATTAGCAAAAGTGATAATAATTTAAACAAAAGGTCAGAAATTCAAAATTTAAGCAAAATTTATAATTATATAATTTCTATTTAATTTATGCAGTCAGTAAAATATCACATTTTGAATTTTCCATGTATTTGTTACATTTTTTCGGGCATCTATCAATGGTGAATAAATCTTCTTCTTTTTTGTTACTTAACACAGAAGAATTTTTTAAACAAAATTTTATTTTTGACAATATGTCAAAAATAAAAATTTTTAAGTTAGTATTTATGTCATTTTAGGCTGGTTGTAGCTATTCTATTTTTGTTTATAAATTCAATTTTTTTTCTTAAGAAACTTCATCTAAATTTTTCAGAGAAACATTTATTAGAATAAGGCATTTTTTTATTAATATTTTTTGTATTTATTATGTAAGCAGTAGTTTTATATAAAAAACTAATTTTATTTGGTGAGTTAACAAAAAATTTTTTATTTCTAGTTCAACTTTGTAAGACATTTTGTATTTTTTAGAAGCTCTTGATAAAAATTGTAATCACAATTGAAAGCTCGAGTAAAAAATAGTCAACAAATAGCCCCTTTTATTGACTCCAACCCATCAAAAACAGTGTTATATTTTTTCCAAACGAGTCACAAGTACTTCTTTTTTCTTACTCTTATATATATATATATATATATATATATATATATATATTATATATATATATATATATATATATATATATATATATATATATATATATATATATATATTATATATATATATATATGCGAGGTTCCTACAGCCTCTGCCGCCTCTCGCATTTCGACCGCAATCGTTTTTTTGTCCATCCATTCGTCTTCTTTGATGGATCTATCTCTCATTAGGTGTCGTACATTTTCTTCCCAAACAACTGAAGGCCTTCCCCCTCTTCTTGTTTGTTGTGGTATGTAATTTAAAGCTTTCTTTGGCCATCTATCTTCATTCATTCGCTTCACGTGACCATACCACACTAGTTCTCTCGTTTAAATTCTGTCTACACTGGAATATACAGTATTTGTCCTCCTTCTAATACATATCTTCATTCCTGATATGATCTTTTTTGGATACACCACACGCTCTCCTTAGAAAATCCATTTCTACTGCTTCTATTATTTTTCTACCTTTTTTCGTGATCTGCCAAACTTCTGCCTCATAAGTCATAATAGGATCTACCAAGGTTCGACATATTGTCAATTTCATTTCTTGTCTAATATCTTTAGACCATAGTAGAGAGTTTAAAATGTTAACCGCTTTTTTCCCTGCTGCGTTCTGTTTTCGATGTCTCTTTTGGTAGTGTCTTCTTTAGATATTGTAGATCCGAGTTCCGTTGCTTATGGTTATATAAAATAGCAAAAGATTCTCATGGTGATCATCTTGTGAAAGAACATCGCGCTGTCAATATAGCTGTTGGCAGTTTTTGTGACTATGTTTGAGAAATTTGTTAGGGTTTATTTGTTAAGGTATCCTTCAAATCCATGGATTCCTACTTTAGTCCAGAATCAGTCTGGGGATACATTTAACTTACGTATTCCTTATTAGATGGATTCTTTTGGTATTTTTTTTCCACCCAGGTTTAATTTACGTTACAATATTGTTTATGGTTATATTAACATGTTTTTA
>OU898283.1:117645087-117664087 GCA_918026665.1 Diabrotica balteata
ACTTCAAAATTATAACCGAATTTGAAGTCATACCACAAAATCATGAAGTCCAGGAAACACAGCAATCAGAAGTTGCTGAATTTAATGCAAGTAAGCCAGAAGATCTGAACTGTCACAAAGAACCTCCGACATATGATAAGTTGAAAATATCATCTAAGGAATCTGAAACAGAAACAAACGTTAACCAAGATAAGATGGAGGACGATAAAGATCATCGAATGGAAGACGAAATTTTAGAAAACCATAACTATATTACGGAGAATAAAAAAATGTAAAATAAAGAGTGTAGGAACCCAAACACCACCGAAACTGATATTTTGCAAGAAAATAATACACAAAATATGCAAAGCAAATTAAATGATAATCCAAAGAATATCAAAAACAAAACAAAACAAAAATATCTTGTCCAATGTTGTTGTCAAATCAACAAATCTATCACCCGTTTTAGGTAAGTATTTAACTTTACCTAGTACATCTAAGATCATAAAAAAGAAGATGTCCATTAATAGAATAGGAGCCATTTCTTCCGATGAGTGAAAACAGTTTGAGAAGCAGAAGGAAGAAATTAAAGACCAGAAAAGAACGATATATTGTGTTCAATTTTCTCACATGCGAAAAATCATGTCATTTTTTCGCTGTATTATTAACTATCCTTATATCACAATTTTACAATCATTATCCTAGTCCAACCCTTAATAACCCTTCCTACTTACAGTTCAAGCCCTCTCTTAAGAAATACAGACAATTTCAAGATAGCAAAGAAGAAAGACACTCTCTTGATGATCGCCCGTCGCTAAGGACAGACCATTCTCACTCTCTTAGTTTGGCCATCGCTAGAGCCAGACGTCCTCTCTCTTGATCTGGCTACCGTTAGAGCCAGTCGTACTGTCTCTTTAATTCTCTCACTCTTCGCTTATCAAGAAGAACAGCATCTATCTTGGCTGTTTTTCTATCGTAGTTACCTCTTTCCCGCTTTAGTTACTCGAGAAATATCGAAAATACTGTATTAAATCGTGTACAGACAAAGTGTGCTCTATATCGTGATATATTTGCGAAACATGTGTTCATAAACCGGTGCATCGGACAGATTTCGCGGGTGAAGAATAACTACGAGTGAAGACCGGAAACAACCGTGAGAGTGTGGAGCAGAAAAAATATTGGTAAGACTTTCTATAAACTGAATTTGCTATTGTCTGTATACCTTTTATTACATATCCTAATTTTATTGAACCAGCCCTATATAATACAGTCCACATACACGGAAATTATACTAATAATTTCCCACATATGTACACCCTTTTTGTAAATATTGATTAAAAAAATTAAAAGACAAAATAAAAAAGAAGAATTATAAAAAAGAATAGCTAAAAAGTTATTGAAGCCCAAAAACATTAAAAAGAGGAAGAATATTGTGTTTTTTTTTTTTTGTTGTTTATTTAACGGGATGAACCCTTTTTCCTTACAAAAATTACAATATACACATAAAATTAACATATTAAACTGTAGTCATATATTACAATTTTAAAAAGTATTAATAACATTAATGTCTCAGTTTCTTGAAACTATTCTTGAACGAGGACACGGATAAATTAAACAATTCAACACTATCTTGCAAATTATTGGCAGTTCTCAACATCCTTGTGATTGACTCACTTTTACCATAATTAGTGTGATGAAACTTTAGTCTAAACAGGTCAGAAGAGCGTGTTCTTCTAGAATTTACATTAAAAACAATTAATTCCAGCAGTTCCGGACAATCAACATAACCATTAAGAGTTTTATGCAAAAAAACGCAATTCACACTCAGATTCTCTATTTTCTAAAGTTTTCATATTAAGTTGACAAATAATATAGTAATAATCACAGTTAGTTTTATTAAAACCCATTTTATACCTGCAAATTCTTAGAATTTATTTTGAACTCGTTCCAACTGATCAATATACATATTATAATATGGATACCAAATAATATTACAATATTCCAAAATGGACCGAACTAGAGAACAATACAAAATTTTGAAAGTAAATATTGAAAATTCTCGGGAGTTCCTTTGAACAAAGCCGAGCATTCTATAAGCCCGCGATGTAATATTATTAATATGCCTATCAAACATTAGTCTTTGGACAAATGTAATTCCAAGGTCTCTAATTTGATTTACTTCTGTAATCGATACTCCCTTAAGTATGTATGTTCTATATAACTGATGTTTAGTATTTTTGGAAAACGTAATTTTATAGCACTTTTTTATATTTAAATATAAGGCATTAATGTCACACCAACGAGATAAATTATTTAAGTCAGACTGAAGAGCATCCATATCAGAGGTATTTTTAATTGCTTTGAAGATCTTTATGTCATCAGCAAACAATAGAAATTCACCATTATTAATTACTGATGATATATCATTTACAAACAGATTAAATAGAAGTGGGCCAAAGTGAGAACCTTGAGGTACACCCGAAGTAACATTAATTGCTTCAGAAACAAAATCACCATATTTTACTATTTGTGAACAATCTGTTAAATAACTCGTGATCCAACCCAATAAATTATCTCCAATTCCGTATCCACGAAGTTTAGCAATTAATATTTCGTAATTTACCCTGTCAAATGCTTTGGCAAAATCAGCATATATGGAGTCAACTTGGTTTCCCGATTCCATAGAATCAACAATGAAGTTTGAATACAAAATAAGATTTGTACAAGTAGATTTCTTTTGATAGAAACCATGTTGTTGACCGAGAATTAAATTTTTACAATCGTAGGTTAACATATGGTTAACAAAAAAATCAAGCAACTTTGGTAGTTCAGACTGCAAACAAACAGCCCTGTAAGTTTCAACATTATTATTTTGACCAAATTTAAAAATGGGTTTTAAAAAACTCACTTTCCAAAAATCTGGAAATGTAGAAGTTAATGACTTATTGAATAATAACTGAATAGGTTTAGCAAGAGTGAATACACATTTTTTAATAAAATATATTGGTATACCATCTGGACCCGCTGTCAGTTTCCACGGATTATTCTGTATCTTATCAATAATATCTTTAACATTAATTAAATAATTATTAGCATTAACATAATTCTCGTACTTAAAATTAGGAATCTGATTTATTTTTCCTTTATTATAGACAGTCGAAAAGAACCCAGCAAATAAATTCACAATATCTGAACCATTTTCACTACTTTCATTACCATAACTCATACTCGATAGAACAACTATTCACAGCTTAAGTCACCCAGGTGAAAAGTGCCAGATTTTGTTAAGTGTTTTTTTTATAACTATAACATAATAATAACATTTAGTTAATCTTTTTCGATAATTTAATAAGCAAAGTTTCTGATAAAAGTATTTATTTTTATTTAACGCCTATATTTTTTATATGTAATTCAAACAAATTAAGATTCTCACTAAAAGGCTGACCACTGGGTGGTTTACCCTAAGTAGATTATTATCATTTTCAACTTCAATTTTGCACTACCTAATTTTTGAGAATCTTTTCTCAGATATACAAAGTTTTCACACAGAGTGAATGTTATATAATTTAGTGAACTTTTCTTTTAATGTAATACTATAATATTTTATCAGCGACATTTCCAATTATTGTAGAGATAAAAAATATTGCTTATTTTTAAAAACGAGATGAAATAATATGAGTATAGTGAAAAGTGACACTATCCAAGATTACCAACAATAATTTATAAGCCACACTTCTCATGTCGCTGTAGCGTAACTAATTGTATTATATATACCTTCCTTTACAATTCTTTCATGTTTTGGGTAGGTATTATCACCAAAAACCATTGAAAAAACAGTTTTGACTTGATTTCTCGCTTCGATCATTCACTATTACCTTTTTATACCAAAAATCCCATTGTAATCCCTATAAGAAAATGTTTCGCATTTTAGTCCGCACTCTTTGTTTGTTAGCAGCAGCTGGTGAGTCCCTTTTCAGAAGGACTTCAAGGGCCACTAACGCTTTGCGTTTTATGGTGCATTTTGTATAGGTGGGAAGTAACGAATCATAAAAATCCACCATTCTTGTGCTAATCAAGACCATCGCCGGTTTTGTGGAGAGAGGGTATTTGAAATTTAAGTAAAGTGCGTTTTCATAAGCGGGGGTTGTGCGTTTTAAAGGGACATCAAAGATATCTTATCTAAATTTCAAACGAAATAAAAAAAGATATATAAAATATATGCTGAAAATATGATAAACTACACGTAGTTTTAGTATTGTACTTACATATTAAAATAAAGTAGTTTTTACGTAATATATTGTTGTATACCTCATATTTTTACACTAGATACTTATTATTCACACTGTATAAACTTATTTCAAATATTGTTTTCCGACACATAAATAATAATTTATAAATTTCCCAAACGCTATTAAAAACAGTAAACAAGTTGTTCCATATTCATAAAGTATCGAAATATTCCCGTTCTAGAATAAGGTTTTTTCCTATTTTTCAATATTTTTCATTTTTGGAAATATTTTGTTTATTAAAATTCATTATTTTTGACAAAGTAAATATTCTAGAACTATTTAATTAGAATAAAAGTAGTAAACAACTCCTTCCTAAATAACTGGAAGATTTGAGCTTCTGGGCTGTTTCTATATAAACTAAATCTCTTTGTAAACAATTTAATTGTAGACTTACTTCAGTTGCAGCATGTTCTAGTGCACGAGAAGGTGCAAATAAAACAACATAGTAGTATTTTTGATGTTTTATTAAGCAACAAGTGTCTTAATTCAGTTACGGACCTTCTACAAAAGGTGCCCTGGTGACAGCAAAACACGCCTCTCGTTCATTCCTAGCAGGAATACAACATCATATTTTATTCTACACTATATACACAGTGCACAACAATTGGCGACGAGGATTTTTACTTTAATCAATGAAAACGATAAATAATGGAAGCCGCAACCTCAGCAACTACCAGTACATTACAAATTCATTCTACATTTACAGTGGAATCATTTAATCTTTCAGTTACAAAATGGTCACGATGGATGAAACGCCTGGAAGGAACTTTTTAAGTTTTTAAAATAGATAACAATACGAAATTACCTTATCTATTATATTATATGGGTCCTTATGCCTATGATAGACTATGTGAGAAGTATGCACCAGAAGTACCAGATGATAAAACATACAATGAAGTTGTTACATTATAGACAATTTTTACAATCCTGCCCTTTGTAAATTGCTAAAACTTACAGGTTTCAACCCAGAAAGTAAGCCGAGGGAGAATTAGTGCAAGAATACTCATGTAGTAGCATTAAAGAAGACAGCAATAAATTGAAATTTTCAAGCATATCTAAAATCTGCCATAAGGAACCAATTTATCTTTGGATTACGATCCAAAAGAATACAAGTAAGACTATTGGAAACAAGGAATCTAGACTTACATCGAGCAGTAGACATTTACAGTAGTTTGGAAACATCAGAAAAGGACAGTAATCAATTAAATTACAATAATTCAATTAATTTTTTACAATCTAATAAATCTAGATAAAATTGCCCAAAATATTCAAACCTCAATAAGAGTAAACAAAATACTAATACAAGTTCAAATGTAAATGCAAGTACAAATATTACACATTCTAGTTCAAACACTAAAACAAGTATATTATGTTATCGTTGTGGGGATGCTTCTCATTTTTAGCCATTCAATTTAAAAAAAAATTGGCGTGTAATTTTTGTAAGAAAAGAGGACATTTACAAAAAGTTTGATGGAAAACTAAAAACATAAATTCTGTTGAGAAAATTTTATTTAAATGTATAATTAACTAATCGAAAAGATAAATTTATTATTAATATGAAAGTAAATAACAAACCAATACAGTTTGGTGTTGATTCAGGCGCTGCAGTCAGAATTATTAACAAATATATATTTAATGAGAATTTAACTGAGTTACAATTACAAAATACTAAAATAAAGTTAGCTATTTACTGTAAAAATAAATTACATGTTTTAGGTATGGCTTTGGTAACAGTTGAGCATCAGAATAATACTAAATCCTTGAAATTATACATAGTTGATGGAGAAGGTCCTTCGTTAGTTGGGAGAGAATGGATACGTTCATTGAATAAATTTACACAATGTGAACACTATCTCAATTGCAGAAAAGGAGTTACAAAAATTGCTTATGAAATATAAAAGTTTAATTGATAAATCCATTGGACAACTCACATGTATGGAAGAGTCACTTTATTTAAAACCTGGTACTAAACCTATTTTTTAAATCACGTTCAGTACCTTTTGCATTACGGTCTAAGGTGGAGGCAGAAACTGAGTTTTTGGTAGCACAAACTTGGGCTACCTCTCAGCTTGGGCTACCTCTATTGTCCCAGTGATAAAACATAATTTAGACATAAGAATTTATGGTGATTTTAAGGTAACAATAAATCCACATATTGAAATTGATAAGCACTCTTTACCTACTCTTGAAAATTTGTTATTTCAAATGGCAGGATGAGAATTTTCCAAAATCGATATCACTAAGCATTTTGACAATTACAGATTAAGCCGAAAATGAGACACTTGCTTACTTTAGATACATATTATATATTATATCGTTCAAATCCGATTAATGTTTTGTATAGCTTGTACCCCAGCTAAATTCCAACGGTTAATGGAAGAAATATTACAGGGTCTAGAAGGAATTTCAATTTTTCAAGATGACATAAAAGTCACACCACCAAATACGAAATTACACATTGAAAGACTTGATCAAATTTTCAAAAAATTAGCAGAGCATAATATGCGAATAAATATTGAACAGAGTGAGTTTCTAAAAGATGAAATTGAAAAAATAAATGCAATAATTATTGCACCTATTCCTGAAAATAAAACTCAAAAATTTTCTTTATAGGATTAGTAAATTATTATAGATGCTTTATTGAAAATGCAAGTACACTTCTAAAATCATTAAATAATGTACTAAAAAATAATGTACAATTCATGTGAGCTAAGCAATGTGAAAATGCATTTGATGCAGCTAAAAGATTAATTTCTTCAGATAAAGTTTTGTGTCATTATGATCCAAATTTAAAATTAATCTTGGTATTGATGCTTCACCTTATGGAGTTGGAGCAGTACAGATGTTTTCCAGATAGAACAAAGAGACCTATACAGTTTGCCTCAAAAAGTTTGAGGCATATTTTTGGTGTAAATTTTTTTTATTACGTGTGTAATAGAAAATTTACATTACTTACTGATCATAAACCTCTAGTACAAATTTTCACACCAAATAAAAGTTTATCAACACTTAGCGCTACTAGAATGCAACATTATGCTATTTATTAAGAGAGATTTAACTATGATATTGTTTACAAAAATACACTTTCTCATTGTAATGCAGATGGACTTTCACGATTACCCATTACAGCAGACAAATATTTTACTCATGATGACCCAGATATTTTAGACTTAAATATAGTAGAAACTTTGTTGATGTGAAGGATTTAGCATTTCACATATTGCAAGATAAAACTTTAGAACCTTTTACAACCCTTACTCGCAGGTTTACAACTTGAAGTGTTAAAAATAATGTTAGAATTTTTCTAAATAGAATAGAACAGAATAAAATAGAAAAGGAAGAATAATAATTTTTTTTTGATCATTTGAATTTGCTATCAAATTATTATAGATGTCAAGAAATACCAAGTCGTTAGTATCTTTATACCATTCATTTTATTTATCTATCTAAACTTATTCTATTTATTTTTAATTACGTGTCTATCTTTTTCTGTTTTAATGATATAATAAATGTCAAGGTAATCCAATTTTATTTCAGCACTATTATATTTTATTATTTTTAAAAATATATAAAATATATATAAATGAGCCTAACATAAATTCCCATGTGTCTCAAGCGAAAGGTTTATAACCAATGTGTTTTGCCTGTACAAACTTATGGAGTAGAAACACTCACGCAAAAATCTGTGAATAAAGTCAGAGTTACACAACGAGCCATGGAACGTGCAATGCTGAACGTGAGCCTTCGAGACCACATAACAAACCAACAAATCAGAATTCGAAAGAACCACGACGCTTAAGTGGAACTGGGCAGGGCACTTAGCCAGAAAACAAGATGGACGGTGGACAAGACGTATTATGGAATGGAGGCCCAGAAACTATAAAAGAAGCCGAGGATGCCCACCGACTAGAAGGACCGATGGTATAAGACGTGTAGCGAGAAACTGGCTACAGGCGGCTCTGTGTAGAGAACACTGGAAAGAACTGAGGGAGGCCTATGTCCAGCAGTGGACGTAATTGGCTGATTGATGATTTTAAAAAATAGTACTCCTTAATGCTCATCAGTGCTGTTCAGGATGAGTTTTATCTTAGGTTATTCCTTACTTTGAATATTATTAGCTTTCTGTCTGCATTGGTTGCGGTTCCAAGCCAGATAAACGGTTTTATGTAAGAATTTTCCCACCAGTCTTCATTTGGTCTATCTATCATGTTGGAAATCTTTTCTTCTACCCAATAGTTCCATGTTGAAGAAGAAGTACGACAACAAAGCTTAAAAACAAGTAAAGCGGCAGGATCTCTTAATGACACAATCTAGAAGAAAAAACACCTAAAACAAAACATAAAAACAAAAATCTATAAAGCAGCAATTAGAAAAGCGAAAACATAAGAGGAGCATGCAATATAAAAGACATAAATGTTTGGGTTAGAAAACAGAAATAGGAGTGGAACGAATACATTAGTAGAATAGCAGAGGATAAGATAGAACGAACAGTACGAGATAAGTCACCAAATGAACGAAGAAGTATTGGCAGACCAAGAAAAAGATGGTGCCATAATTTAAACAATTTAAAAAGCTAATATTAAAGAAGACACAGCCTTAAAGCCTGTATACAAGAAGTAAGAAGAAGAAGATTTTATAAATAAACTTTAAAATTAGGATGCCATAATTTTGTCCGAATTTTTCAATATATTGATAAAGTCTGGCCAATATATTAGTGAATCTATAAATAGATCACAAATACTAACACAATACCCATTACTGAACTCTTAACCGCGTCACTGATATCTAGTATCTAATGCTTTATTGATGTTAAAAGCCCTTCGTCAGTTCCAAGCGGTATAGTATAGAAACTTTCTGGAGTCTTGTAAGGGTGGTAAGGTCGGTAAGGGAAATTACCGTGGGCGGGAACGCTGGGTTTATGCAATATGGACCTCAACTTAAGACAATGGGGGGTCTATAGGAATCCTCGTAAAATTAATAAATGTTAGAGGGTCTGGATAACTTCTCTTCATTGCAGAGGTCTGAGAGGGAATTACAAGAAAGAGAGAATAGAACAAAAAGGAATATGTATAAAACGTTTTTCTCACACGAATGTATACTAAATTTGCAAATTTAGTAATTAACGAAATAAAATCCGTTTATTAACCATAATAAAGGTTTATTAAATATACACATATACATATTAAATTAACACCAGCGTAAAGACGCTGGTGTTAATTTTACATAATAAAAATATAGAAATATTGTCCTTGTATAACTACAATTTTTTATACAAAAAAATAGGATGTAGCTGGAGGAGAGCAATCATGCCATATTGTTTAAGCAAAAGATCGCTAAAAAGCCAGAGATGACAAGCAAATTACTAAAAAATAGCATTTTCAAGATACAATATTTGGAAAGTCTAAAAAAATTTCAGTGACTAAGTGATATTTAATGGGACAAGGTCAAGTCTAAAGTTGCCAAAAAATTAACTTTAGGAGAAAAGCTTGTCTAGCTACCCCTTAAATCAGGTAGCTTAAACACATAAAGTAAAACAAAGGTTTGTCCCATTACCCAGGGCATCCAGAGTAACTTTCAGTACAATGCCTCCTCATTAAGTATAATACCTTAGACCATAAAAACCGAGATTTTATGGTCTAAGGCTATAACCATCCTTTTGCATAAAAAAGGAGTAAAACGAACCTAAAAGTATATAGACCTGTTAGCCTGTTGAACAACATATATAAGCTCTTCACTAGGTTAGTGACATCAAGATTGGAGAAAAAATTAGATTTCTACCAACCGAGAGAGCAGGTAGGATTGCGATCAAATTATGGTACCAATGATCACCTTCATACAGTAAAGACATTAAAAAATCTGTAGAATACAACAAACCTCTTGTCTTCACTTTCATAGATTTTCATAAAGCATTCGACACGATCGAAATAGACAGCCTATTAGAAGCAATGAATGATAGCAGGATTGACCATAGGTAGAATGAACTTATTTACAATATTTACAAAAATGCCACTATGACTGTTAAGATATACGATAAATCCCGACCAATAAAAATAAAACGTGGGATAAGGCAAGGAGATACATTGCCATCCAAATTATTTATAACGGCATTAGTGTATACCTTTAAGATGGTCAATTAGGACCACAGAGGAGTAACAATAGACGGCGAAAAGGTTAACCATATCCGTTTCGCAGATGACATTGTCCTTATCACAGATAATTTAGGAGAAGCCACAGATATGTTAAATGAATTTGACTTTGCATGTTCCAAGGTGGGCCTCAGAACGAACTTGACCAAAACTAAGTTTATGACAAATATGGTCTCCAATAACCATTTAACTATTAAAGACAAAGTGGTAGAGCTCTTAGAGCAATATGAGTATTTTTTTTTCATCCTTTATTTATTGAAATCTGTTTCTACAAATAAAAAAAAAACAATAATCAATATGTTTATCAAGTAATTAACATAGGGAGAGCTGTCCAGTGACAGAAATCCTTAAGATAAATTTCTAATATATATAAATATTTGAAATATAAATAACAATTTACAAAGACATTTTACTAACATATTAAAAAAAAATCGCAATAGTTAAAATTATAACAACACACACAATATTATAATTATTATAAGTTGTAGGTATATGTAGTATCAGTTGTAGCTATAAAATGATATATACGTTTATATATATAAAGGTATAGAGAGGTCTAGAGGATCACGTCGTTTTAGTCTTCCTCTCCTTGGTCGCTTAAGTAGGTCTTGGGCAAGTGTATTTGGATGGTTTATTAGTCTATTTTTGTAAGTGCCACTGAGTGAGACAACGGTGTCTTTAATATTTTGGATCTGAAGATCTCGATGTATAACATAATTGGGCACGTACCACGGTGCATTGGTAATATGTCTCAAAACCTTAGATGGGAAACGTTGAAGTTTCATTACTATTTATAACTGGGAATAAGCCACATTAAAGATAAAAATACATTTATTGACGTTTCAATTTCCAATTCGGAAATCGTTCTCAAAATACAAATAGTAATTTACTATTTGTATTTTGAGAACGATTTCCGAATTGGAAATTGAAACGTCAATAAATGTATTTTTATCTTTAATGTGGCTTATTCCCAGTTATAAATAGTAATTAATTTACATTGCCACAAGAAAATAGCTTCAGAACAATATGTTGAAGTTTCAGTAAGTGAGAATTAGATGCTGTACCCCATATCTGTATACCGTAGGTCCAAACTGGCTTTAGAACCTATTTATACAGTAATAATTTATTATGTAGACTTAGTTTGGATTTTTTATTCATGAACCAATACATTTTCCTGTATATTAATCCTAGTTGCAGTCGCTTTGTCCAGATGTGCTTTCCCCAATTTAGTCGGCTGCCAAAATGTATTCCCAAGTATTTAACATCACTTTTTTGGGTATTATGGTATTGTTTATGCACACAGATGGTACACTCTCTTTGCGTAAAGTAAATGTTATATGTGCTGATTTGCTGCCATTTACTTTAATTCGCCACAGTTTTACCCATTTCTCTAGTTCATTTAAATGAATTTGTAAATTTTGACAGGCTGTAACAGGACCCGAGCTAGAAACCATTATCACAGTATCATCTGCATAGGTAGCGATTGTGCTGTTTACTCTTGTGGGAATATCTGCCGTATAGAGTAAGTATAAAGTTGGTCCCAATATACTACCCTGCGGTACTCCCGATAGAATTGGAGATATGTTTGATATACTTCATTGACGACGAATTACTTTAGCGTGGGCAGCCTTTGCAAAGCCAACATACTAATTAGACTCAAAAGAAAAGTATTTGACCAATGCGTATTACCAGTAATGACCCATGGGGCAGAAACTATGATTCTAATCAAGACTACGGCTTCGAAATTGAGAGTGGCACAGAGACGAATGGAAGAGTCTATACTGGGAGTGATGTTGCGGGACCGAAAGGTTACGAAAGGAAGATCTGCGAAAAAGGACGAGTATTGCTGATGTTGTGAAACGCATAGCGGAACTGAAATGGAACTGGACAGACCATGTAGCGAGATTTCATGACTCACGATGGACGAGTAAAATTAAAAATTGGAGGCCAAGAGCAGACAAACGTAGTGGAAGACCACCTATACGTTGGGCGGACGACATCAGGCGTACCACCAAAAATTGGCAACAAAAAGCACAAAATCGTATAGAATAGAGGAGTTTAAGAAAGGCCTATGTCCAGCAGTGGAAGTGATAAATAAAGGCTGGAAAACAATGATGACTCCTTGGATAATCCAATAAATTTATAAAATGTGTGAGTAATTTTCTAACTGGTTCTGCAGAAGAATCTAGTCGTTTAAAAAATTTAGGTCGCTTCAGGGCTCCATAAAAAATACTTTTGAAAATGAGAGTATTTTATGATTTTCTATATGAATCTACTTTTTTAAAAAATATGAAAAAAAATCATGTAGATTGGTGGTTAGTATAAGTCCCTTTCTGAATTCTTAATAATTTTAATTGACTCCAAATTGTTTTTTTTTGAACTCGCTTTATACGCTTCTAGAACTAATGTACTTTTAACTCTACATTTTATTATTGTTATATTTTAATATTCCGTCCAACTATACCCAGAAATGAGATAAAGGAGAAAAAGTTGTAAAGACACGTGGTCTACAAGCCCCTTTAGGGGCAAAGCAACTTTGCCATAAAACTGTATGACTCAGATTAGTAATTATATATTAAAACATCTAAAAAACTTCAATACTTGCACAAGTAACATAATAGTGATACAGTTACAGGTATAGTCAATATATTGAAAAAATAAACTTATTTTATTCTCCAAAGATAAGACCGTAATTTGCTGATATTAAAAAGAGGACAAAACCACTTTATGATGTTAAAAAAAGACAAAACCTAATGCAAACAAAGAAATGTACGACAAAAATAGTATAGACATATTTAAGATTTTTTTGCAAAAATTCTTGTATACTGACATATAAGATGAACTAATCACAATTACTTACAAAAAAAATAATTTAATAACCACCACAATAATGTAATGTTTTGCTGCAAACCCTAAAAGAATCTACAATAAATAAAATAGCTGACTATATTTATCGCATTTCCCATCTGATGTAATTACATTAATAAGGAAAAAACTGCTATAAATGAAATAAGTACAAGACACGATGACTGGCAGTTCGCATCAGTAAGCATTTTAAATGAGGAAACGGATTTTGATCCTCTTGTCAAGATATCTTCGCGTGTTTGCTCCGTCATACACCGAAAAAAATTTTAAACGAGCGGGAAATGAATAAATGATTTCTGAGATTTATAAAAATCAAATTAAATGTAAAGCTTAATGAATTTTGCTATTTTTATTCCGAATAAGCTACAATTTTACTTTGATGTATTTATTGATTTTCACTTTAGAAATTTGGAAGTGGAAATCGGAACGTCAAAATAAACTTATTATAAAGTAAAATTGTGGCTTATTCCCAATAAAAATAGTAAATTGCATTAAGATGCAATGGAGGAGTCGGAAGTCGGATCAAAACTTTCCTCAGTCAGCGCTTGACTTTGGGTTTCTATGGCATGCCTTCCATAATGAACAGTGAAGGAATTTCTGATTGATCAATATTTACTAAAATAATCCCTGATACTAGTAGTGCTTTATACGCGAACCGAAATGAGCAAAAATCAGCCCAACAAAACTTGCTGTATGTGATGTTGAAGTACGAAAACACTGCCAATATAGCGTTTTTCGGTAGTGTCTGTAATCATCCTCATCAATGACATTGAGCAACTTCGTGTCGCAATAGTTTCACACAATCAACGAATAATTTCTTTTTTTCTTCTTTTCAAATGGTGAGGCAAACAAGCACTATGAGCTTGGCTAAGCTATGTATACCACCGTGAAAACTGACTAGAATTAAATTTGTATTGAATTGAATACAAACAAGTAATGGAAATAAAATACCTTGGAATTACACTATCCAGCTATGGAGACCTGGACAAAGAAGTGAGAGATCAAGTACAAAAAGAAAATAGTATAACAGGGATGCCTTAATAATACTGTTTGGCGAAAAGGGCATATTAACATTGAGATGAAGTCAAGAATTGATAAGGCCAGTGCAAGACCAACAATAACATATGAATTAAAACAAGACCTGACACATTCACAATATAAAGACTTCTGGAAACGACATAGATAAGAGTACTGAGAAGAATTACGGAAAGTACGCTGAGAGATCGAAAGATGAGTGTAGACGTTAGGAAAAAATATAGCGTACAGTGTATAAACGAATGTACATTAAACAAAAGAATGGAATAACCACATGAGCAGAATGGAGGTGACCTGTGTCGTCAAAATAGCAAGAGATAAGTCACCAATCAGCAGAAGAAGTATCCTACGACCGCGCAAAAAATAGAGTGGCAAACTTTCATTGGAGGTATCGATCTGCCAATGAACAAGCAGAATTGCTTATAAAGAGGAGAAAGAAGAAGAAGCTTCTGAATTATGTATTTCAGTTGATTTACGATACGCTGATATTGCACTATTATCATTGTCATTTGAGAAGTATTTGAGATGTAGCTATATCGGAAGATACTTAAAAACCATGGACTGACCGAGTCACAAATGAGGAAGTCCTCAGAAGAATAAATAAGAACTAAGAAGTACTGACCACCATCAAATCTGTAAAGTTTGGAAGACGATTCTTCGAACATATTATGGGAAATGAAGATGTGCTCTCCTTTAAGCCATCTTGCAAGAAAAATATTTGGAAAACGAGGTCCAGGAAGAAGAACATCTTGGTTAAAGAACCTCAGAATCTGGTTTAATACAACATCTGTGCAGCTTTTCCGCGCTGCAGCAGATAAAATAAAGATTGTCATGATGATCGCCAACATTCGTAACGGATAGGCATAAAGAAGAAGAATCATTGTCAGTTTTAATTTCAAAGTTATTTTTGATTAAATTTCATTTTTTCAGACTATTTTTTATATAAATATAAAACATAATAACAAAAGCGAGAATGTAACGGAGTAAAATAAACAAAATTTCCGGTGTAACCAATACTACAATGACAATATATAGAATTTAAGCAAATCTATCTTGAGTAAATCTGGTCCGGTTTCAACCAATCATAATCACAGAGGCAAGCAATGCAATCCAATTTTTTTTATATAAATGGACCTTAAAACAAAAGGATAATACATACCACATGGAAAAAGCAGATAGTTAACCGAACGTACCTGAAATAAAAGCAGAAGATTAAAACGTATAGGTACCATCTTAATTTACTTTTTAAAAATATAAAGAAAAAATTTTGTATTCTTAGACTCCTAATTTACACTAATGAAGCCGGAGAAAATATTTTCTGCGATTTATCAAATTACTATAGTACTATAATATTGTACTATAACAACTGTAGATTGAAGTGGCTTTAAAAACTAATGCATTAAGTACAAACATATTTTAATAAACATAATGAATTACATCGTAATTAATTCTAAAAAATATCAAGGCATTTAATTACTTACAACGATATTATCTTTGTTTATACCTAGAGTCGTTGATTTAATTAATATATTTTGGAAAGTACGCTGAAAAATAAACAAAGATGTGTAAAAAAGTCTATGGCTTAATTAACAAGAATCTTCAAATGCCAATCTGTCGACATCAAAATCAGACTCATAAAAAGCTTTTTCTGTATGCTATCGAATGATGAACTCTTATGGAGAAAGATATAAAGCTTATAGATGATTTCGAGATGTTCTGATGGAAACAAACGCGTTTAGAATGTCTTGAATGTCTTGAATGTTTAGAATACTAAAATAACTTGATAGCTAAAATATGAATAAGAGACTAAAAATACAATTACCGGAACAAATAATGGCTTACTTCGGGCACGTTTTTCAAATGGACGATTTCGACAAGTTTATCATATAGGGGTCAAAGGTAAAAAGGCAGAGGTTGATCCACCGCAAGCCTTCCGCTGCCGTAATGTAGTAAATAAAAATGGAAACAATATACAGACCTGGAGAAACATCTTAAACCCATTCAGCCCATTAAGTCATGATATCATGATCATCATCATCATCATCATCATCATCATTATCATAAATGAGCCCTGATTTATCCATTGTTCAATTGGTCGCAAATCATTTGATCGTAAGTTCATCTCATTGAGGGTTTTCCCAGACTTCGGTTGTCTATCCAATTCAATTCTTTTTTTTGTTTACCTGTTCATTTTAGTTTGACTGCGTACTCTATGAGTGTTATAAATAATATTGGCAATAATAGTTTTATCTTTTCATGCATGCTTAGAAAAAGGAGAAGGATCTACGGCAATTGGAAAATATTTTAATTTAGGCGAATGAACTATAAGAGCAATTAAGAAAAATGAAGTTGCTTTAAGAAAATCTACAATTTCTGGTAGAAAATTAAGCGTCAAATTTTCATTTACTCAAGTCATATATTATTATAAAGAAAAGAAAGATCTATCACAATTTGGATTAAGGAACTAATTCAAAGAAGAATTCCTTTAAGTGGTCATTTAATACAGGAAAAAGCTCTTCAGGTTAATGAATTAATAAACTTCCATTCTTAATGCAACTTCCATTTCTTAAGATGGTAAAGAAACTTCAGCTAGCAAAGGATGGCTAACCGGGTTTATAAAAAGAAATGCATTTCATAATATCAAGATCACAGGAGAGAGTGCCACAGCAGATGAAGTAGTAGCAAAAATATTTCCACTGAGCTAGCGAAAATTATGGAAGATGGGGAGTATTGTGCAGATCAAGTATTTAACGCTGATGAAACGGGACTGTACTGGAAAAAAATGCCTAACCGTACTTACATTGAACAGGATGTAGTGGACATAAAGCAGGTAAAGATCGAGTAATATTATTTTTTAGCAATTCATCAAGAGATCAGATGTTGAAACCGGCCTTAATAAATACATCTCTTAGAACACGTGCTTTAAAAGGCAAACATTTAAAACAACTGCTAGTGATTTGGATGGCTAATGCCTCCACTACTCATCGGCAGAAACGACTGCGGACGCGTCTGCAAAATGATCACAAGTTGACTACACATCTGGACACATCTGTTAATCGTTCAGTCTGTGTTAATTCCCGCGAGACGCAATATTTACGCGACCATTTAAAAACGTAAAGACGTCGGACGTCCGCACCAAAACCCTTTGATCTGTGATAAAAAAACCGACAACAATCGGATATCTAGCAGACGCATCCGCGAACGTGATTTATAAACAACAGATGATCAAATTGCCCGATCTACACATCTCCAGATGCATACGTAGATGTCGTCCGCAGACGCGTCTGCCGATGTGTAGAGCAATCATAACAAGAAAGCCTGGATGATAACAGCTATTTTTAAAGAATGGTTAAATAATTTATTCATGCCAGAAAGGGTTTTATTAATTATTGACAATGCTATTGACGATTTTAAAGTTTTATTAAATATTGACAATGCAGCAGGCCATCCACACTTAAAACATCCAAACGTTCAAATAGTATTTCTTCCGCCCAATACAACAAGCCCAACATTTAAAAAATATTAAATAAAGGCAACTTACAAATCCATCGTGAGTAAACTAGAAAATTAACCCTTTACCAGTAAAATACATGTGGAAGCAATTTTCTATTTTTGATTGATTGATTCATGTTGCATCTGCTACCGCTCAAATGAGATCAAGAATTTTAAATGGCTATTGGAAAAAGGTTAGGCCAGCATGTGTAATAAGTAATGCAACCATTCGGTAATGCAACCATTAGCATATGAAATTGGCGGAGATGGTTTGAATACCTTCAGCCACAATGATATAGATGAATTGCTTGTGTATGATGCATTAAGTGACCATGATATGATTGATCAAACTTTAGATCTAACTTAAGATGACGTCGTGAGTTTAGAAGATGATATTGATAAGGAAGAAAAACCACCTCCCCTCCAACCAACCAACTGCCAAATTAATTCGGGAAGGTCTTCAACTTTGCAGTAAATTACAAAATCATTTTCGTATTAATGACCTCAATTCTGAACGAGCCTTTAAATTATAACGTGAGCTGCAGATCTGCATGCCAGGATGCCATGAAGTACATAAAAAATTACTATCATCATCATCGCAAAGTTTAATTACTGAAGACATTGTCAGAAAAGGAAGAACGAGAATGAAGTTTATGAAAATGTCACAGAACGAGAATCAAGTTTATGAAAATCCATCGCCTTTGCTGCAAATATAATGAGACAGTTCCTTCTGACGATGAAGATAAGTCTTTTTAAGCTTTTGTAAGAATTTCTTCCAGATATTCGAAGTAATTCATTATGCAGCCTATTTCTTTTAATTTCTGAAAACTTTTTTGTTTTTGTCTTGGTTTTATTTAATTTTAGAAGGCTACGGAACGTATTCCTACTTTTTCAAGGCAAGTAATCTCTTTTTTTATGCGATTTTTTATATCCGCTTTTCTGTGGAACGAATCCACCGCACAAAACGAGACCTTACTGTATCATTTTTACTTAGGTATTAAGTATTATACCGTTAAAGCAGGAACAATATATATTTATAAAACATTTTTAAGTATAAGAACAACATTATAAGAAAAACATTTTTATAAAATAGTTTCCTATCGATATTCAAATAAAAAAACATCGTCAGTATTTCCCGGTGGTCCTCTTACTTTAAGTTTTAATAATAGAGAGTTTATTTTACAATTATTGTAG
>OU898283.1:117664587-117685340 GCA_918026665.1 Diabrotica balteata
AAAATCCCGACAGAGCATTTATCCGCATCAATATACTTAGTTAAAGTCGCATAAAATGAATGAACTGCTGTATTTGTAGACTTACCTGCTGAAAGCCATGCTGATATTTACTAACAATACCGTTCTCCAATAAATAAGAGTTTATTCTGTTAGGATAACACTATTCAAATATTTTCGAAAACACTGAAGGGACAGTTATTGGGCGATAATTACTAATATATTTTGGATCACCTTTCTTATGTACAGAAACGACTTTTTCCACCTTTACATTATCCGTGGAAAATACCATTGCAAAAAGACAAGTTTATTAGAAATGTTGTAGGTGATAGTATGAATGGAATTACTTTTTTTAATAAAAATTGAGGTATTTCATCAAATCCACACAAATTAGAAGATTTAAATTTTCCTATCAATAATTCACTCAGCTCATTTGGAGTGTTAGGTCATAATTGTAAAAAAAATTCATTTTCATTAAAAGGCTGTTTCCTTAAAGTACTATTTTGATGAGTACTAATTTTAGAACGTACCTCAATTGGAGCAAAAAAAACATTGAATATGTTAGCAACAATAGGGCATTCCTCTATTACACAAGTTTCATCTGACTTTAGGTATATATTTTTCCTTCCATTATTGTCAACAAAATAGCAAGAGATAAGTAAGGCAGAAGAAGTATCGGACGACAGCACAAAAGACGGAATGACAACCTTCCATAGAGGTATTAATCCGCCAATGAACAAGCAGAGTTGCTTATAAAGAAAAAGAAGAAGAAGAAGAAGCTTACCTGTATCCCTAAGTACTCTTTCTCCTTGATACTGCAATGATGTTGTTATGTCTACTGCAATACGTAGATGATGTTTTTGCGCCTTTGTGAGAGGTGTTCTCACTTTCTGCTAAGACTTCCTTTATTCATTTTAGACCACTTTATATTATCAAATGTGTAGCTAGGAGCGAAGCATGCGGTCATATTTAATGAGTTATACAAATTTGTAAGATTTGCTATTTGCATTTATTATTATTATTATTTATTTTAATATTATAATCTACAAATACAATTAATATTATTATATATTCCTCAATATGACTTACTTTAGTAGTAGTAGTGTTGGATATTATCTCTTTATTACCTATTACTAATAAATAAAGTTAATTTATTGAAAAACCATGCAAGTTCAAATTATAAATAATGACTCAGTAATTTCGATCGTGCTCGTACAATCGCGTAACTTTTCTCTAAGCGTGTTCAGCTGGGTTAACTTTCTTCCATTAGAATATCAGTAAATTCAGAAACAATGCTAATAAAATAGATAGCATTGTGAGATATCCTCCCTATACAAACAAACATACATATAATATGTTAAAGCTCACTGTAACAATATGATAACATGCATGAAAAGAATTAAAAATTTATCAAATCCCTCATGAAATATACATCACCAGCAAATGTCAAATTATTTTCAGCAAACATGATCTTTTTTTATTCATAATGTAATCAGAAGGAGATGCATGAGTTGTTATACGTGTGTTTTAGAAAATTAGTCTGCACCTTAAAAGCTGTCATGCTTTTGTTAGTTATTAAATTTTAATGGTCTTAAAATAACAAAATTATTTTTGGGACTAATACTTATAAATAAATGAATATTTAACATAATGTTATAAGTCTTAAATTTTGTTTTATTCCACATATTTAAAACACTGGACAATTTAAAGGAGTTAGATAAAATTCTAAAAATTAAACACATATCTACTATTTTGTGCTACTGATAGTAAATGGATCAGGACGGCAAACATTTTGTTTGTACTATTTGGTAAATTTTGTGATTTCTTACGTATCACTAACATGGATTGTTTAGTGCAAAGAAGATATTGCTGTAGTCGTACGTGATATTCGGGACTTTATAGGCCAGTTTCAAAATTATTTTTTTCCTGATGTTTCGTCTGCATTACGCCAGACAATATACAAGAACCTCCTCGAGTATTTTCGCTATTCGTTCTAGTCATGTACATACCAGGATCTTTTGATTGATCCAAATCTGTATTAAAATTTTCGGTGCATATGAGTAGAGATTCTTCCTCTCCTTCCTATTCGTCCTCTTGTTCCTATTCTTCCTCTTCTTCATCTTCTTCCTCTTCTTTCTCTTTTTTCTCTTCTTTCTCTTATTTCTCTTCTTTCTCTTCTTCACATTTTCTTCTTCCTTTTCTTCATCTTCTTCCTCTTTTTCCCTTTTTTCTTTTTTTCCTCGTCTGTCTCTTGTTTATTTTTTTCATCTTCTTCCTCTTCTTTCTCTTCTTCGTCTTCTTCACCCTCGAGCTCGTCACGAGGCTTCGCAGTTATTGCTCATATCATGTACTTTCGTGGGTAAAGTACAGGGGTGGTTTCCCGTTGCCTACCCCATTGGTTGGAAATGTTAATAAGAAGCTGTGCTTAAGCAGGAGTAGGAGTAAAGGACAGTGGTATCTTCTGTTTGAACTAAGTAGATAAATCAATTCTAAGTAGTAGATATAGGAAGTATTGTATAATATTCTATGAGGTATTATTTTAAGAAAAGTTTTATAATGCTTGGCTTATTAGACTTATATTCTCCTACATAAGTCTATATTTTCCGCACTTTTTCTCTCTTTGTTTGTAGGGTAATGTAATTAATTCTAAACCTCTCTATTTTTTAGAATATTGCCTGTGTCATAATTATTATTTTTATTATTTTAATTATTTAATTATTTTTAAATTTTACATAGTTTGCAAGGGATTTACAATTGCTAAGACAATTAAATAATTTTAAGGAATCTACTTTTGGGTATTATTGTACATAAATACTAGATATATCACAGAGTACTACTGCAGTGAATCTTTTTTTAAAATTCCGAATCTCTACGTCGTTATTGTAACATTCGTCAAGATGAACAATTAATTTTAATGAACCGAGAACACAGTATCACCTTAGCTGCATATTTCCTACCTTTTAGATGCATGGAGAAAACGACGAAGATCCAAACGGCTGGTATCATTTCTGTCTAAAAAAAGTAAAAACTGTGTTATTACTTATTACAGTTGATAATAGCAAAACAAACACCAAAAAACAAATTCTGTACTGTCAAGAAATCGAAGATTTAGCCCAATTTTAAAGAATCATAACTTTTTATATGGAGCATGTTTTTGCATATTTTATAACAGCTGCACATAAATAAAAAGTTTGAGACTATTTTGACAATTTACTATTAAAAATGGATGAAAACGTTTTTTTTTTATTAGGTTAACAAACAATAAACAAATAGCTATTCGCCCTTTCAGAATCACGAGCACACTGCGGGCTAGTACATTGTCGACATTACCAGTGCTTTGAGCGGTGTTTAAAATTTTAAAATAGCTACTACTTAAAATTTTCAACACTGTATAATGTCAACACGTCCTAGCCCGTCATGTACTTGTGGATTCTGCAATGGCGAAAAGCTATTGGTTTATTTCTTGTTAACTCAATGAAAAAGGAAGTTTCTTTCAGTTTTTTTCAACAGTAAATTATCAAAATGAGTTCACACTTTCTATTTATTGTTTAGATGTTAAAGAAATACATATTATGCAGAAAATTCATAAAGACTTTAAAGTAAATGATACCTATCTTCGATTTCCTACTTAAAATTTTTATTAACTTTTTAAAAATATAAACATTTTATATATAAATATAACTGGGGGCTGAAAATACATAAAAGAAAATCTGACTGGTTGGTTGTATACCGTACTTTAAACAAACGTATAGTAAAAGCTAAAAAAGCCAAATGGTATATATTTAAACATTATTTTAATAAAAAAATTAAATTTTCAAGCTTATTACAATTTAATTGTTTAACAGAACTTTTTCGGCCTTTAGATTACATTTTAAATGTCTTTAGCCACTGGTTAACAATTTTTTTTTTTCAATAAATTAAGGCTTCCTGTAGAGTTATTGATTGTAACATCTGAACACTGTAAAGGCTATAGCTATACTATCGACTATGAAAACAATAGGTATATCTATTTATTAAGCGTACGGCTTCATCACAGATAAGGAAATAACATTCCTTAATTTTTATAAACAAATATTAGTTAACAAATATCTTCAAATGACTCTTTGGTTTCCACTAGGAAATCGATTGCCACTGTAGAATTTGATCCTCCGGAGATTTAACCATTTGTCTTACAGCATCGCAATCGCAATTTGGAGATGGTATTTTTTTCTATCTGAGAAGTAAATCAAAGCACCTACCATTATTTTGTTATTATTTTATTTAGTGTGGCCCATATTCGTCTTGTTTGGGAGAACCCTCTCGCTAGCTTGTGATACATAGTATATTCCAGGTGACAGACGAAGCATTCTTCTTTGGCGAATTTTTTCGCGAACAGTAGGTTATCTTGAAGTTTTTTTTTAGCTAAAATTATTTTAGAGTCTAGAGGCTAGTTTCTTGAGTAAAGCCTACTTATGTATCTGTCGGTGATACTAATTTAAAGATTGATTTTGGGATCGGCGTTAATTTTTCTATACTATGATAAAAGCTTATTCTCGGCTAAGGGGTCTATATGGGCACAGTGCTGATAGCCAGAACATTGGTGGAGCCTTAATTGTGCCATACATACGCAAAGCTTGATATATTTGACAGTAACACGTTTAACACGAAGAAGAAGAAGAAGCTGTCAGCACATCGACCGCTGCTTGTTTGACAGACCAAGAAAAAGATGGTGCGACAATTTAAACAATTTAGGCTGAACAATATTGAAAAAGACATAGGCTTTAAAGCCTACAGCCAAAGAAGAAGAAGAGGAAGTGTTATTTTTCTTTTAATTATACACTTAGATTTAATTTTTATGCAAAAAATATGTTCTGCTATACCCTAGTAACTGTCTCATTAAATTTTACTTAATTATTTCGATTTTTCTTATTTATAGACATAGATATAAAAAAAATGCTAGAGGGATTTTGCTCTCAGTTTCCCCTATCTACCATTTTTTCTTGGTTTGTATCAGATTAACTTGCATTTAAATATTTTTCACTTTTAAACTATTCTATGCAGTATTGTAGATTTTACATCGCAATAAAATAATAAAAAGTACATATTTAATAAGTAATTAAGTAAAACATCTTAAAAATGTATTCTTTTTCTTTATTGGCTTATAGTTTTGTCGAATAATATTCTAACCTTACTCACACAGCTTCAAAAAACACTAAAGTCAGTTATTTTAACATACCCTAGTGAAATTTTTATTGGCTTTACTAGAACACACAATCCAACCCACACATACCGGCTCTCCAATCAAAATTTAAGAAATGAAAACTAGTTTGAGTAAAACGATTAAAAAACCGGGTCTTGTATATTTATTTTGGTAATATTGTTGTTTTTGTTAGCTCGTCTAAAAATACAGGTAGTGATTGGCCTATTTTTGCATCGTTCTGACTGGTGTTTTATACCTAACAGGTTAAAATGTAGATCTTTACACTACCTGTAAATATTGGAATTATTTTGTTGTAGAAATCAGATAGTTGCGATATAAAAGTTTCTATGAACAAAATTACTAGTTTCAATAAAACTATTAAAAAACCGGGTCTCGTATATTTATCTTATAATAGTGTTATTGTTTTACCTAGCTCGTGTAAAGAAAACAGGTGGACTAGTTTGCATCATATGACTGGTTTTTAAATGGAACAGGTTAAAATGTAGATCTTCATACTATTTGTCAATATTGGAATTAATTTTGTTTTTAGGAAGCCATATAAACGAGTTTCTATAAACAAAATGTGTTTTAGAGTTAAATATAATATTTATGGGACGTTTGTGAGAGTTTTATATTATGGAAGATCAAATTATTAACATCTTTTGCGTCAATATTTAGGGTTAAAGTGGGATGGTTTCCCACATATCAAAATGGGGTATTTTTTACTAGATAACAGTTGATATTTGAGATTATTTTTGTACTTACAGGGATGATATTTATATAGGGTATTAAATTTAAATTTTATACCTAATAATCATTGAATTTTTACCTGGAATATTAATATGTTTAGCGTTGTCCATGTATTTCGGGTTAGTTCAAAGCATGGCGGTTTCTGATCAATACAGGCCATTTGGTGTGCTTCCCGTGATGAGTCACTTTCCCATTCCTTCTCCATGCGTTGATGAGGTTGAAATATTCCTAATTTTAGGAATGAAGTATATCTGGAGCGCAGTCTATTTATTTCGATATCAAGCTGATCATGGTGGATGGATAGTTGATGGTTAGCCTCGATGTTTCGATATTCTCTGAAAAGAGAATGACTTCTTTGCACTTTTGGTGGTGAGATGTGACTGAGATCATTCACATTGTCTGGTTTACTTGGGTGTTAATAATAAACTTCGTATGTTTGCTATTGAGCCATACCGGGGAAGCACATTCAGCCATAGAGTATACAATTCCGAGAGCGGATGATCTGTGTATAAAGACTGAGGACCCCCATGTGGTGCCACATAACTTTTGGACTATATTATTTCGCATTTTCAGTTTTGATGTCGTTCTTTGTAGGTGTTCTTTGAAACTTAATGTTCTGTCCAGAGTCACTCCAAGATATTTTGATCTTGAGTTATGAGTGAGTAGTGTGTTTTCAAAGTAACTGTAGAGTTTTTGTGTGCTTCGGCATTATTCAGATGAAAACAGCTCACTTCGGTTTTCGTTGTATTGGGCCGTAGCCTCCATTTGCGAAAGTATTCTACCATAACAACAAGTATTAGTTTAGTTAGTATTGTTTCTATATTAGTCATGAAATAGGTAATGGATTTTAACAAGAGCTATGAGTCATGCCGATTTAGTACACAAGTTTACCTGTTATTTACAAGGTCACAGCTCTTGTCAAAATCCATTACCTTTATTATGTCTTGCTGAAATGACCCAGTCGTCAGCGTAGCCAAATTATTGTGAAGTTCTCTCAGGTAGGTCCGCGATATATAAATTAAATAGTAAGAGTTTTAAAACAGATCCCTGTGGCAGTCCATTGCTGAGCTTCATTTGGACACTTTTAAAGTTGCCTCTTGTGACTTAAAAGATCTGCTGGTAAGCATGCTATCAATGAGTTAAGTTATCTTTTGACACGGGATGGCACGGAATATTTGCAGATTAGTCCTTGTCTCCAGACAGTATCATCTGCAGCTGATAGGTAAATAAAAGCAACGGACGTTTTTTGCTTTCTTTGAAAAGCTGCTTAATATGTCTTGTTAGAGATAGGATATGACCTGTGCAGCTGCAGTTAGGTCTGAATCCTGCTTGCTCAATAGGTACCAATTCAAATATGTTTCTACTAATTCTGTTGCAGATTCAGCGTTCTAGCAGTTTGAAGACACAGCTCATCAGTGCAATCGGTCTGATGCACTGGAGCTGATCATTTGCCTTTCTTGGTTTTAATATGGCTATAATGGAGGCTTTTTATAGTGAATGGGGGATATTCTCCTGATTTTAACATATCTGTATAGAAATTAGCCAGCCATTTCCTAGCATATTTGCCACAATGGAATAAAAATTCTGGATGGATTTTATCTGAGCCGGGTGTCTTTTTAGACTTAATTTCTGATATTGCTGAAATAATTTATTGTGGAGTAAACTCGTCAGAGTGTTCAGATGTGGGCGGGCATGCAGACTTTAGTATTTTTAGTTCTTGTTTTACTTTGGAGCTGTGTCAAATTGCTAGGTGTGAGTCTACAAGTGAAGGTCATTCTGTTAGAAGTTATAAGTAGTTTGTCTCTAGTTGGGGGTCTGCTACTACCAAGTTTTCTAAGTAGAGATCATGCTTTTCTACTTGATTTACTAAAGTCTAATTTTTCCATAGTTTTCATCCATTTTTGTCGTCTGGCTGCATCCAAACTGTGCAGTAGTTTGTCCGCAAATTCTCGATATTGATTTTCATTGTATTCCTTGATACAATTTCTTACATTTTTCATCCCATTCTGGGACATACTGTTTACAATATTTTTTGAGTATAGTTTTTTTCGTTGCAGAGATAACCGAACTAACAAATCTTATGTAGTTTGCACGTGTTGGAGTTATCCATCCCAGACATTGGTCCAATCTCTTAGTAAAAGTCGCCCAGTCTGCTTTTTAAAAGTTTCACCTAGGTCGAGAAAAGATGATATTATTGGTATTTTAATTCCAAGTTCTATTACAATTGGTGGCCTATGTTGGCTAAGTGAAAAATCTGGGAGTACTGTACGTGAAGTTGCCTGAAGTTAATTGATATCATTTGTGGAAGCAAAACATAGGTCTGGGTTGTATTCTTGCTGCAGATCGAAAAGTTCCTCTATATTTAGCGTCAAAGGCTAAATAAGTGTCGGCCTCTTCGTTCCAGTTTAGCAGTGCCTTGCTGTTTCGATCACTGTGTCTACACCTCTAGAGTTCATGATGACTGTTGAAGTCTCGAACATAAACTGAGGTGTGTGAGTCACATGACTTCCAGGGGCTAAAATAAACATCATCATCATTATTATGCAATTTCTTCTGTCCACTGCTGGACATACGTCTCTCCCATTTTTCGCCACTCTTCACAGTTTTGTGCTTCTTGTTTCCATTTCTTGGATATTCGTCTAATGACGTCCATCCAGCGTGTTGGTGGTCGTCCTCTCCTGCGTTTGTCTTCTCGTGGACGTCAGTCAATTACTTTTCTGATCCGTCTTGTGTCTTTCCGTCTCGTTATGTGACCTGCCCAATTCCATTTCAGCTTGGCTATACGTTCGACGACATCACTGATACCTGTTATTTTCCTTAAGTCTTGGTTCCTTATTTTGTCTTTTTTGTCACGCCAAGAATTAATCTTTCCATGCGCCTTTCTGCCACTCGCGTTTTTTAGTGCTGTTGTTTTTGTGAGCGTCAGAGATTCTGCTCCGTATATCATGATATCGAGTCTCATGATCTATTACAGCACGCCAAGATGATGCAAGTACTAAAAGAAGTAGGAATTAACAACCAAGATCTGAAAATAATTAGAACTTTTTACTGGAATCAGACAGCAAATCTCAGAGTTGAAGGGTGAACACACTGACTATGTGAAAATCATGAGTGGAGTGAGGCAAAGCTGCATTTTTGTCTCCTCTAATCTTCAATCTGTACTCTGAAAGACTATTTATTGAAGCTTTGCACGGAACTGAAGCGATTTTTCTATTAAGGTTTTTACTGTTTATAGGTGATGCGAAACGCAGGTAGCGTCGTAAAGAAATGAATGACGCAGTACTGAAACTTGCGACAGAGAAAACCAAAGGCATCATTCTGAAGGGTACAAGGAAAAGGCAAAGTATTGAATTAAAATGTGAAGGAGCATGTCTAACACCCAAGAAACAAGTAAAGTATCTAGGAGTGACATAGCACCAGAATGGAAAAATGGGGAGGATGTGCGGAAGGTTGCGCACATGCTCACATTCGAAAGGCTGCGAATAGTGCGGCTGCGTTGGAGAGGATAATGCCGAACATTGAAGGAACCCAAATCCGAAAGGAGGAGGTCCTACACGGTGTTGTACAGTCGATCGTCCTCTACGCGGCAGTCTGGAGTGAGGCGGTAGAGATAACGGCCTATAGGAGTCTCATAACACGAGTAGACAGAACAGGTCCGTTGTGAGTGGCATGCGCCTACTGGACTGTGTCTGCGGCAGCCTAATGGACCATCACTGGATGTGTTCCGTTGCATGTTTTGGCGGTGGAAAGAAAAGAGCTTTATGAGAGAAGAGGCCCAAACCTTACTGTGGCTGAGAGAACACAGGTAAGGGAAAGGTCAGTTGAAAGATGGCAAGAAGAATGGAACAACACGAAGGATGTGGCACAGTGGACGAAAAATGCTGAATTCCGAACATAAGAGCTTGGGTGGAATGTGGCCACAGGCGATTGGATTATTTCCTGACGCAGGTGCTCACAGAACACGGGTGTTTTAGGCCTACCTCTATAGGATCGAAAAGGCTGATACAGATGAATGCCTATATTGTGGATACTCGGACACTCTGACACATACGATGTTAGATTGCACCAGATGGATTGTGGAAAGGAACAGAATGGAGAGAGAGACAGGTGTGAATTTTGTTACAGTGAGAGAAATGATTGAGACAATGATTGAAAATAAATAAGGTTGGATTACCTTACACAGCTATATCCGTGCAGTGATCAAGAAAAAGGAAGAGGAAGCAAAACAGCTGGACCAACGGCAAAGGCAAGAGTGAATGATGCTGAAAGGTGAAGCTAGAACAGTGGGTCACAATGGTTGAGTTAGAATGCATAAGTCAGACTGTGGGGAAGGAGGAAATGCCCGTCGGGAATAATTCCGAACTAGTAGTGTTTTCTACGCGCTACCTGATACAAGAGAGGGAGCCTCCTTGCTGATGAATAGTATGTGCATGTGTATGAATGAATAAAGGTAGTCTTACAGCGGCCATTCCGCTTCCGGATCGCTAAATGCGAGAGGACATTTTAAAGTACCTCGGGAACTATCGCCGGGAGTACGAAGAACGAATCCTGCACTAAGGTTAGTTTCCAGACCCCCCCCTCTATAAAGACGAAAAAAAAGGTGATCGTTTGCTCCAAATTTTGAGCGGAAGCCAGCTTGTTCTCGGGGCTGGTAGAAATCTAACTTTTTCTCTAATCTTGTCGTAATTATTCGGGTAAACATTTTATATGAGTGTGTACACTAAACACATATACTATATGGAGACACGGCGAAATAACTATATGGAGACTTGAAACTACGGCGTAATTCGACAAAATCAACAATTTGCAGGATGACATAGTCATTAGTCATATTGTGGTACAGCAAAATTAAAATTTAAGGACAGTTTTGACAAAAAAAAAATAAAACGTTACGTATTTAGGCGAACATTGTAGACTAAATACAGCATCTATAGCATTATTTGCAGCATATTTTTTAGATGACGAAATAATGTACCTCTACTAATAAACGATTTAATACCTGGACTATTATGGTCTTATTTTGTAGAATGTAGAAATTAATTAAAGCCAAAAACCACGGGATCCAATCCTGCAGATCTCACGAATTTCGTTTTGCACCGGGAGTGAGCGGCTCCCAATATAATTGAATTAAGGATTGTCCCAGAAACGTTCAGGAACATATTGTTTCCTTCGGGACATCACAAAAGAAAATGAAATATTACGTTTATCTTTATATAATAATAAGCAAATTTTGTAAAGTAGACGTCTAGAACCTAATTTTGGCCATATTGAAATGAAATTCAATTTTCGTTATAGGCCACGGGTCGGAAATTACAAAAAGAAAACTTTATGAAATTCTGAATGAATTAAGACGAGGCGTAAAGGGCGAGAATCTCAGTTAAATTCGTTTGGCATCATAAATGTTTCATGTTTTTATAAATTATGGCGAGGGAAGATACATGTGGGAATTGTACTCTCGTTGGATCAGTGTTTAAAAGCAAATAGAAATAATTTAATTAGAGTCCGAAAAAACAACGAATTTCACGGTAGAATCACACAACTGCGTAATGTTTTTGATATGTGCAAACAACACAGTTATATTTTTCATTTATAAGTTAAACATATGATAATTAAAAAAGTTTTTAACAGTGCTGTTCAAATTATACTTTGAGTTTTTAAACATTTTTACACAGTTATACATATTGTTAAACTCCGTTTTAATCACTTTGATTTAAAAAAGCAAACCATATTACGGTACTTGTTAACAACAATGACAGAACTATTCAAACACTCAATTCCATTATTCTACCAAATAAAAAATTGAATTAGTCATCAAAAGTCGTGCGTCGTAACTGGTCAAAACTAGTCGAAATCACGTGTCAATCATGAATTCTCGAAAATTTTGAATTCGATCATTGCTGGCGAGTAAGAAAATATGTTTTCTTGTTAATTATAACAATAGAATATCATATTTCTACTTATAAATAATACAGTAGATGTAGTTTATAAAATAAGTTTTTATTCCCTAAATGGATTTTATAGAGTCGCGGATAATTCGCCCGCGAACGGGTAATCGACTGTATACATAAATAAGTTAACTGTTTAAATTACTATATTTTTTATTTTACAAATATCTTTAATTATTTAGTCTAACAATAGAAAGAGCACTAGCAACCACAGATGTTTTTCTGGACCTCATGTACACTCTTTTTCTTCTTGATGTGCTTATCCGTTACGAATGTTGGGGATCATCATGGCAATCTTTATCTTATCTGCAGCAACGCGAAAAAGCTGCACATATGTTTTATTGAGCCAGATTCTGAGGGTTTTTAATAGAGATGTTCTTCTTCTTGTCTGAAGAGTTGTAACTTTCCAGATTTGATGAAGATATCTCGGTTCTTATTCATTCTTTTGATGTCCTCCCCATTTGTGACTCGGTCAGTCTACGGTATCTTTAGTATTCTCCGATATAGCCATATCTCAAATGCTTACAGTTTTCTGCACATATCTTCATTCAAGATCCACGATTCAACACCATAAAGAACAGAGAAGACGTACAATCTCAGCATTCTTACTTTTTTATCAAGAGAGAGGTTGTGACTCTTGAAGAAGGCCCCCATCCGGGATCTAGATTTTCTGATGCGTACTCTAATATCCTGGTTGTTGGTCCATTCTTCATTTATTATTTACTGTTTCTTAACCTATTAATATCATTTACCACTTCTTAACGTTTACATTGAGTCCATATCCGCTGTAATACGTGATTTTGTTCATAAGAACTTGCAGGTCTTTTAAGTTGTCTGCAAATACTATGGTGTCATCTACATATCTAATGTTGTTTATACGGTAACCATTTAGTAGAATACCTCTTGCAGTTTCATGCAAAGATTCAATAAATATTCTTCTATATACATAATGACTTCTAAATACAAGCCAAAACATGTTTATTTGGAAAAAGTTATACATTGAGTCATGCATTTTAGCAGTAAATTAAACAAAAGGCAATTATCAAGATTCGAAGTTTATTTCTAAAAAAAATATTGTGTCAAATTTAAATCTAAGTCTTACAATAACCGAGATAGTCTATTTAATAGCAGACAGAGCAAAAAGACACAAACAACAGATGAATCAACAGTTAAATCAGCAGCTAAATCAGCCATTGTTATAACTGCTATATATGTTCTTTAAAACTAATATTTATTTCTTTTGAAAGACTTATTGTTGCGAAGAATAAAGGTTTTTATAAAAAATAATCATACCGATAAAATAATCAGATAACACAGCTCGGTACGTTATAGAATTATTTGCCTTAGTTGTAAACTAAACGAAAATATGTCTTGTATGGGGTTAACGCATGTACAAAGGGGAAATATTATTGACCTTGTGGAGCAAGGAATGTCTCAGATAGACATAGCGGCATTGGTAAGTGTAATACAGGGCGTTGTGTCAAAAAGTTATGCTGGTTAACAGTAAGTAGTAAAGTTTAAGAATGGAGCAAGAATAGAGTAATCAAGAGAGAATAGAAATTTCTGAGTTACCAAAGACTCAATCTGCAAATCCGATATTGTATGGTAAAATGTTATATCCACTATATTCTTTTTTAAGGTATCGAATCCTGGACTGTTAATGTTGATTTAATGAGAAAACTGAAAGCTTTTGAGATGTGGTTTTGTTGTTGGTCTCCATCCAGTTATTCACTTTAGCGTAGAGTCTGGGTTAGCTCTTTCTGTGTGCCCCAGCCACCTGAGCCTTTGCGTCTTCACGAACTTGATTATGTTTTCACCCTCGATAACTTCTTTAATTTCTTCATTGGTTAGTCTTCTTAATTCGCATACACTTATCCTCGCCGGTCCCATTATTCGTCGAATTATCTTTCTCTCCAAGATTTCCAACCTCATTTCATCTTTTTGTGTTACGCGCATCGCCTCTGCACCATAAGTTATCACTGGCCTGATTGCAGTCTTGTAAATTTTTAATTTGGTTTTCTTATTTGTGCTTTTCTTTCAGGAATTTTTGGTAGTTCCAATAGGTTTTATTACCCAGTAGGATCCGTTCATTTATTTCATCCGTTCTATCATTTCTGTCATTCACCATCACTCCCAGGCATTTGAAACGGTGTACTTTTCAAGTGTATATGCACCAGCTTAATTTCTTTCTCTATTTTCGTATTCTCTCTTGAACACTTGAGGTATTTCGTTTTGCTTTCGTTTATTACTAGCCCTCTCTTCTTTGCTTCTTTATTTAGTATTAATATTATGTTCCAGTACCAGTACCAGTTCCTCCAACTTATAATCGAGGGTAAAAATGAAGGCAAGAGAGGAATGCGACGCAAGAAAATGTCCTGGCTCTGAAACACAAAGCAATGGACAGGGATTAACGACATACAATCTCTGATACATATTGCAAGAAATAGAGAATTAATGGAAAATGTGATCTCTAACATCCATTAGTGGATTTGCATCCGAAGAAGAAGAATGTTCTGTTCTGCATGGTTTTTAAATCTCTAGTAACAAGTGCAATATCGTCTGCATACGCTATCAGTTGGGCTGAAGATTCGATAATTGTTCCCATAAATTTGGCTGATCTTACTGCCCCCTCTATGGCAATGTTAAATAATATTGTTGACAGGGAGTCTCCCTGTCTGACACCTAACTCCATTTTCTTGTTAAGATTCGTGCCTTGGATTCCTTCATCGTCATTTTTGTGAGACTTATTAGTTTTTCTTGGATGCCTAATTTATTCATATCCTTAATTAGCTCCTCCTTTATTACACTGTCAAAAGCTTGCTTGTAGTCAATATGTAGATCTATTCCGTGCTGGTAACTTTTTTCGACTATTTGCGTTACAATGTGTATTGCATATATTGTTGACTTACCTTCTCTGAATCCATGTTGGTATTCACCTATTTTTGTTCTAGTTTCTTTTTCTCCTGTAGTTAGTGCATTTAGTCTTGTCGCCTTTTTTAGGAATTGGTGTTATCAGACCACAATTCCAGTCGTTCGGCATGCGTTCTTCTTCATATATTCGTTCTCTTAGGTTGTGGATTCTGTGGGCTAGTTCCTCTTCCATTTTCTTGAAGAACTCATTTATAATATCGTCTGGTCCTGCCGCTTTCCTTGTCTTTAGTCTGTTTATAGTCGCCAATACTTCGCTGTATTTCGCTGGGAGGATTTGATTGTTCTCCATTCATATTTTCTGTTTGTTCTTTATTTTCTGCATTTTCAGTATGTCTTTCTTTTTAAACAGTTCTCTGTAGTGTTTCCAATTCCATTTTCCCAATATTTGCTGGTATCTCTTTTTTTTTCGACGACAAATATCCTGGCGAAAAAATCATTCGCGACTGGAGCGGGTTAAACACACCGACGCTCTTAAGGAAGGCAAAATATAGAGACAAATTTGCTATAGATATAGCCAATCTTTATTAGTGGAGACGGCACTAGAAGAAGAAAAAGTGAAGTTTAAGAATAGACTAAGAAAATGTCGCCAAAAAGTGACAATGGCTCTCCACAATAGATTTATTATCCAATTAGCTAGAAGGGACCCAACAATTTCTTACCCACAACTCACAGGTGTAAGTATTTCACTTTAAATAATAAAAAAAAAACTTTGCACCCAAGAAATATCTTCTTCTTCTACGGCACTACAGCCCAAAATGAGCCTTGGCCTCCTCTATTTTTTGCCTCCACCCTTGTCTGTCTGTGGCTGCTCTTCTCCATACACGGACTCCTAAAAGTGCTTGTGCGTCGCTGCTTACTGTGTCTTCCCAGCGCTTTCTTGGCTTTCCAACTGGTCTCTTTCTCTGCATTCTGGCGTTCAGTGCTCGTTTTGGTAGCCTATCCTCTCCCATTCGTATCACATGTCCGGCCCATTGCAATCTTTGTATTCTAATGAAGTTTGACAGGGGTGTTTCCTTATACAGTTGATAGAGCTCGTTGTTATATCGAATTCTGAAGATTCCGTTTTCTCTCACAGGTCCTAGTATTCTCCTCAGTACTTTTCTTTCGAATGTGTCGAGTTTGTTTTTGGATGTTTCTTTCAGGACCCATGCTTCGCTGCCATAACATGCTATTAGCCGAATTAAAGTTTTATATATTCTCATCTTTGTATTTCGGTCGACACTTTTAGACCGAAATATATGGGAGAGGGTAAAATAAGCTTTGTTTGCCTGCGTTATCCTTTTTCGTATTTCTCCATCCTCTGCTCCATCGGCATATATTTCTACTCCCAGGTATGTAAACTTTCCAACCGTTTCATTGTCATCTTCATGTATAATGTTTTGTGGGATTATATTTCTTCTCGTAAAAGAAAAGAAATATACAGAATCAAATACAAATCTGCCCAGAATCAATATTTTTTTGTTACAAAAGTATTTCATTGGAAACCACACAGCACAAACTTTACTAGTTTTTCTGTAGTAATAGCAAACAATTTACAAACTAATTTTTTATGTGTTTTTTTTTAAAGTGTTTCTTTTTTCTAACACACACGTATATTTTATTTTCTAAAATATGCAAAACATCATATTTGTTCAAAATCTGATTCTGAAACAAAAACATTGTTAATTCAGATGGATGGAAGTGTATCTCAGTCTCTCCAAATTTCCTCGATACTCAATGCTTTCAAATTTAGACATCATATACAATATAGCAAACCTATTAAAAATTTTATGAGCCCAATACTGAATTATTCAGAACCTTCATACGTTCCCCTTAACATGGCGGCGTGGCATATGAAAGTAAAATTATGGAAATTGATGACGTATTCACAATTTCGAGATTTCCATTCGAAATGAAGAGGGCTGTGAGTGATATTGACAAATGAATGCGAGAAAACCTGTTGGAAAAGAAATATAACACGGTCTCTATTATTTCGTAAATGAAAGCAATTTACAATGGAGAAAATTGAAATTGTTCATTCCGTTGGATAAGAAAATTGTTATTGAAAAATGAATAATGGCGCTTTAGAGATTTTTTTATAACTGATTTTATATAAAAAAATAATGTCTTTCAGCGAATCTAGTATTTCTATTAAATTTAAGATGGTTTAAATACAATAAAACCTAATAATAAATGTAAATCCATGATTATAGGAAGGTCTCAAGTAGCTTTTTTAAGAATTAGACTAATTTATTATATTCGACTTTCTTATAATGTTTCAATGTCTATATTCTTTCGTTCACGTGATGTTATTTTATAAAAGACACAAATTAAAAAAACATACTTAAGTAATACAAATTATCTAATAATTTCCTATAACAAAAAATTTAAATACACTAACAAAATCAGCTGACCAATAAAAGCAAATTATTATTAAACACTTAAATTATGTTAAAAGTCCAATGTTAGTGACTGAAGACTGTTTTAACAAACTTTACACCTCCCCTATTTTGGACTGTAGTTCGGATAGAACGAAAGCAGTTTGTTGAATTATAAAAAGTCTGAAACCTCTTTCTTTTTTCCACACGTCGCTTCATAAAATTTTTTGAAATTTTTATTACTTTGTTGCCATTTTTGTTACTTTGAAAATTGTATTTGAATTTAAAAGGCTTCCTCACTTTCTTCAAGAGGCGATTGTTTTTTACTTAAAAAGGTAAGAATATTTGTTTACTTTTATGTAACTAATAAGAGGGTGCCAATTTAGCTGAATTACGAATAGTATATTCATTCGTCTATTGCTGTGCAAGTTTTGTCCATGCCTTATTTTCTTCTAGTTTATGTTGACCTGTAAAGTTCAAAGAGTCTGATATTACATGTAGTCAATTCCCCCATTTAGGTGCCTATCAAATAGATACTCCAAACGCGCCAAAAAATAATTTAATCCATTATGATTCAAGTTATTTTTTTTGTAATATATATCAACCTTTTAGGAGGTTGACCGATATATCGCAGAAAGAAAATTGCCACACGGACGACTGACCGATATATGTGCCACCATGTTTGCCCGTCTCCAAAGACGACTGGCAGGTAGACTGTCGTATATATCGTGAGTTGCTAATTTAAAAAACAGACGAGTATCCTTTATATCAGTCACCAACCGATATATGCATAATACTATAAGTGACATATGCTCATGATACTATAAATAACAAATGTTAGCCATAGTATCATGGATATATGCGACACTCGGCCAGAGAAAAAAAATGCGCACGCAGCTAACAGATTACTTGAAACACGGTATATTGTTTCTTAGAGTAGGGAATTTTACACGCCAAAAAATGAACAAGAACAAGAAATTAATGAGGACCTAAGCTTAGAGAATTATGACAACTTAGATGGTAACGATCAAAATAATATTTAAAAAGATAGGGTGATATGGTGGCATACAAATCCAGTGAAAAAAAAACAATTCGTCCCCAAGTTACATATATTTGATGATAGTCGGAGTGGAGTACAGGACATAATAACTTAACGAAAAACCAAAGGCAATGAATTATTTTTGAAGATTTTACTGAGTACAGCAAATATACATTTACAAAAAGAGTAATCATACGATTTCTACCTGGCGAAATCTAATTCAAATCTCAGCCACCGTGCTTTCTAAAACTTGCAAAGCAAACAGCTTGATGAATAAATATTTGATGAAACTAACAGGTATGCTATGCAAAA
This sequence comes from Diabrotica balteata, assembly GCA_918026665.1. Taxonomy (NCBI): domain Eukaryota; kingdom Metazoa; phylum Arthropoda; class Insecta; order Coleoptera; family Chrysomelidae; genus Diabrotica; species Diabrotica balteata. Next base: position 117,683,098 of record OU898283.1, read on the forward strand.
AAAATGATGATGAAAAATGAAATCATCTGTATTTAGATAAGTACTTTACATTTCTTGGATTGACTATGCTTATGCCCAAAAACAAAAAGCTTGAATTAAAAGAAAATTGCTTAAAAGATCCTGTTTTGTACTCAATTTTTAGCAAAAAATATCAAGAGACAGATACTTACAAATTATGAAATATTTGTTTTTCTTTAACAATAAACCTTCAAAAGCTGGAGATCACTGGTATAAAATAAAGGAGGTTTTGGCACAAATAAAAGAAAGATTTTAGTTACAATTATATTCCTTTGAAAACCTCGTTATTGACGAGAATATGATATTGTTTAAGAGACTCCTATTTGAACAGTTCATAAAAGCTAAACGCCGCCGTCTTGGTTTAAAAGTTTATGTTAAAAGTGAGACTGGTTTTGTTCTAGATTTTTTATTGTTTTTGTTGGAAAGAATACATATTCTACCATAGAAACTATCAAAGAGTTGGGTGCCACTGGAAATATAGTGGTTTCAGCTTATGAAACCATATATATTCACAATGACAATTTTTATAGCAGTTTAATCTTGTCACATTATTTGTATGGACATGAAACAAATTTGTGCGAGACTGTTAGTATAGAGGGGTTGGACTTTCCGCACAAATTGAAGACAATTTCTTAAATCAAAACATAGTAACTACAAAAACTATTATCCTCTTCTTATGGTGCCTCTCCGTTACGGATTTTGGACACTAACATGGCTATTCTGACTTTGTCCCATGCTCCTTACCTTGAAGTATGGTCCGAATTAGGTCATATCGTTGTTCTTTGCGCATTATATGGCCCAGATATTCTAGTTTGCAACGTTTCATGGTTACGACTAGTTCGCGCTCTTTTACCCATTTTATGTAGTACTTTTTCGTTGGTAACTCTGTCTTTCCAGGAAATCCTCAACATGCGTCTACAGCAACACATCTCAAATGCTTCGAGTCTCTTCAGTTGTGCTTCAGTTAAGGTCCATGACTCCATGCCATATTACTATTATAACACTTAGTAACTACTTAGCAGTTACTTGGTTTTGATATGGGTTTTGTTAGTTACTGTGTTTCGCAGTATCTTCACATTTAAAAAAAAATTGATTTTAATAAAAATGACGGTCACTGTGTTTTGCAATCGAACAGCCGAGATCTAAAAAGTTCATATGCCTTCTTTGCAAGAAAAATGAAAAAAGGTGAAGTAGATTGGAAAAATTCTGGCATTTGCTTGGTGTTTAAATGGAAACACAAAAGAGATATTATAATGATAACAACAATGCATAAAAATAAAATGGGTGTTCTTGGCAACATTGATCCTACTAATAAAGAACCAATAAGGAAACCATATTGTGTTATTAAGTACAATAAACAGATGGGGTCAGTCGATTGCTTGGACATCTTCTTCTTCTGCTTCTTCGTCTTTTTATATAGACATGACTCTGTCTGTTTTCGATGTTCCCTTCAGTAAGTGGTCATTCCATACGTTTTCGTGGTCTACCGCTTGGACATGATAAGTAGTATTGTGATTGCAAAGACCATTAAATGGTATAAATTTTTTTTTCGCACAGTAGACATCTGTGCACTAAATGCACATGCTGTGTTCTTGACAAAACAGACTATGTCAATGCCGCTTGCTAAGTTTCAAATAAGTCTTGTACATCAGATATTTAGAAAATAAGTTTTTGTTTTTTATTCTTTATTTGCATACATTATAGCTTTTTTTAATTTCAGATATGAATATCAAGTGAAAGAACCCACATACGTGTCAGCAGATATATCCAGAAAAAATAAAAAGCATTTCTCTTCATTTGCTTCAGCAACCAAAACCAAACAAACTGTCTCCAGAAGATGTGTTGTAGGATCGCCTACAAAAGAAATGTACAAAAACGGCCGACAATACATTTGCTACACATTGTTCGATTACTATTGCTACACCCCTCTCCTGCATAGCGACGTCTTTTATTGTTAGTTATAGATATTAAAAGGATGATTGTTTTCATCGTACCTTAGATCGTCTGATATTCTATTAAGCGAGACACTCAATTTGGAAGGTCTGGATCTTTCACCATGCTTTGGAGCATTTGTATATTTTTTTGTAGTGCTTGTAGAGTATTCAGCTAATACTAATATTTGCATCAATGAACCATGTGAAGATACACCACCAACACTTCTTTAAAACGGATTTCAATTATATATGTAGATATGTTGTTTTTGTCCATAAAATTGGTTCCTTCAA
>OU898283.1:117685840-117701325 GCA_918026665.1 Diabrotica balteata
ACCTCTAAAAGGTATCAACATTTCGTCGATAGTTATTTCTTCTCCCAAGGAATAGTTGCTGCTACAGTTTTTCATAAACGTATCAAGAGTAAAGCGAATGGCAGCAAGTTTGTCAATTGATTTTCGGTCTTTTCGAGTATCTTTGTTGTCAAACCTAAGAGCAGCAAGCAAAAATAAAAATCGATCTGCGCTCATACAGGCTCGAAAGATTTCTGAGCCGGTACCATCTTTTGTCCACAATTCGAGGAAGTGTGTATGATTTTGTTTTTTAGTCCCTGCAAGAAATAATAATCCTAATAATGCCATGATTTCCTGTTTAGTCGTATCTTTAGCCCGTCTTGGCCGTTCATAATTTAATCGCATTTTTGCAATCTGCAAATTTGTACATTCAACTATATTTTCTATGATTTCATTTGTAAAGAGTTTTTCAAAAGCACTTAGTTCCGTAGTAACATCTCTCGCACAAGCTGTTGGCCCAGGAAATATCTTGACAATATTTTTTGAAGGAGTTTTAGTAAATTTGCTAAGAAGAGATTTCTTATACCATTTAGTTTTTCTGTCTTTTGCTATAAAATAATCATTGTCTTTATCAAGATCTAAACTGTTTTCAATGTTACTGTTTGTGTCCGAGTCAATCGTATATTGATTTTCGTCATTCAGATCAACTTCTGATTCAGCGTCGTGCTCCGTTTTTTTCTATTAGCTCGTCGTCTGAAGTATCTGGGTCTCCACCAACATCTTCATCAGATTCTTCCTCAAATATAGCTTGAGTCATAGCTCTAAGTTCATCTTCTGAGAGTTTTTGGGGATTTCTTACTGGTACACGATCCCTGCAAAGTAAATATTTTGTAGTCCCTCTCGATTTATAAAAGTTACGAGAAATATATAGAGGCAACGTTTGTAATTTTTATTATTTATTTCTAATTAATATTTTAAAGAGACATGACCGTATTGCTATGGAAGAAAGAACATGAAAAAACAAGACCACAAAAACAACTAGAAGGTCGTTAAATAGTCCAATAATAGGTTCTCACAAATATCCAAATAGATAACGGTATATTAAGTTATGAGAAAATGCTAAAATAAAATATTTGATCAAATGTATTATTATAAAACTAGTTTTATTATAATAAAATGAAAGTTTTATTAACATTTTAATAACAAATTACAAATTCTTTTATTCAAAACGTGGCAAAATGTCTAGCTTTTGTTACATATAAGTCGCTATACATTAATAATGCTATTTTTTTGTAGATAAACGTAATATAAATCTCACAAAATTTACTTACATAACTAGGTGCTTGGTGTACTACATACACCACTGGTAAACTTCTCCTGAATTTTTCCAACCGTCAGTCTATCTCTGCAGCAATCAATTTTACAACTGTTGAGGTTTATAGCTGACACATCAGAGATAGGTTAGGTAGAGGGACACGTGCGCAACCAGTACTTATCAGAAATAGCGGACAATTTAGTGCGACTGGTGTACTGAGTACACCGTAGCCCGTAGTTAAAGGTTTGCCTTAAACAAATTTTTACTGTTAAGGTGTGAACGAAGCAGCTGTTTTACCCTTCGTATAAACTGAGTAATTACCTCAGTTTTCATTTGCTTATGGTCAATTTTCCGCGCTTGCTTTATTCCGAGGTATTTATACATATCATTTTCTTATTTGTTTATTATTATTATTATTTGATAAAAGTATGAAAACTCCAACTTATCTCTTACATCTACTTTTATTCACTACCTTGAAATTATTAAAACAAACAATTTATGATGGTTTGGTCCACGTTTCTGATATTTCTCTCTAGATATTTGTTGAATTCCGTAGTCATTTTACATTTAAATAATTACCAAAAACATTTCCATTGTAGAAAAGTTATTTATTAGTTTTAAGATAACAACTCACTGTGTCTGTCTGTCCTTGTTTAATAGTGCAAAGAAGAATTTATATAGCAAATTCTTTAGGAAACTCCGACCAAAATCGAATCCGTAAATAGTTGCTGGAAATGGCTACAATGGAAAGAATTTTCGGAAGTAGTAATCAATTTCTCTATTTTGCGACAACTTTAGACATCGATCTCGGATTGGAATGGACTTAATAATAGCCGAGAGAGTGCGACTTTTCCAGAACTACATAAAGTGAGACAAGAATATTCTTTCTTCCATTCAAGTATAACACTACCTCCAAAGTTTCTTCAATAAAGTCACATTCTGAAGTAGTTTAAAAGGTGCAGGAATGAACATTGTTTGAAAATTTAAATGTTGGCATAGAAATTCTTGTTAACTCGTCGACTGAGAATTGTAAGAGTTTTATACAAGTTGCATGTAAAATTACTTTTGTATTAGTTCCAACAGAAAACAAATCATTTACTTAAGTAGAGCTTTGATAGAATAGATAATGAAAACTTGTTTTTAGTGAGTTTAGGAAATTAAATAGAAGACATTTGTCGCTGAAATTCTGACACAAATTATGCAATTAGTTATATATGTTATGGACCATATGATTAATTGTTCATTTTCATAATGCCCGGGCTATATAAAAAATGCTCAATACTGTCGGTCAATATAATAAATACTATTAAATTCATCACATTGCCCGGGCATTATGTATAATGCTTGGCATCTACTAGACAGGATGATTAAAACTACTTTTATTTTTATTAAATGTGAAATATATTTATTTTGATACAATCAAGTATGTAGTAGAAACTAAAATATTTCTTATATACTAATGAAAACAGTCTTGCAGTCTTCTGTGAAATGGCACATGAGTACATTTAATGAATAAGTATACATAAAAAATATAATACGTATTAACGGTAATTGAGGAAACCAAAAAAGAATTCTGTGTTTTTATTTGCATTTTTTTCTAATGACCGAAATCGATGGTAACACACAAAGCGGCCAGTGAGAAATTAAATCGTGTTTCTTCTAAATCAAACTCAATTTTAAATAAAAATACACTTACCACCTTTGCATGCTACATCATTGAAATTTATTTTGCATGAATGACTTACAATACATAACTATTTGTTGAAACATGTTCCACTGTGGTGACACTTGGAGTTACATATTACACTTATCGGATTTACACCCACCTTTACAACCGCACCTACTGTATCCTTGTCCCCCGCAGTTAGAAGATTTTCTTGCGCATTCTCTAAGAGATATCTCAGTGTCTGGAATTTCTTCTATGGAGATAAACTTTTCTTTACAAACGGTTAACTGGTTTCTTAAATATAACTGTTTTAGTATGACATATTTTGTGCCTAGTTTGTAAAGCTTTTTTTCAGTTATCTCAGTCACGATAGCTAGTAGATTTCTTTGATCACTACGAGCTCGGTCCACATCTGGCACTCGTATCCTAACTGTGTTACCTAGTATAGCCGATGGATATTTGGAATTGGAAAATTTCAACGTCTTCTCGGCTTGTTGTTCTAGATTCGTCAAAGCCAATTTTCTTTTCTTCCTTACATCGTTTATTCTAATATTTATATTGGAATCCAGATTTTCATTATTTTCTAAATTAACTACAATAGCCGTTTCTACCGCATTTGTTAAAAATTCTGGAACTTGACTAGATTTACGAGATGAATTTTCATCAATTAAAATTGCTCCAATTTTTTGAACGTCCAGGGTGTAGCCAGATGATATGAAACTTGATTCGGGCAACATTATTGAAGAGTCCACATTTATATTATTATTTTGTATTATATCCGTTTCTGTAGATAGCCCAGCCTCTTGATTTTTGAACAGGACCTCTAAGTCTTCCTCCGAATTGACATCAGTCAGAACTTCTTGGGGTAGAGAGCTTTTTAAACCAACTTTCAACTTTGTGCCGAACATGGCTTCATATGGACTACAACCTATACCAGTGTGATGAGGTCTATTTTTCATTAGTTGAACAAAACGTAAGCCTTCAGACCATTTGTTTGTATTGTTGTCTTCTAACCACGAACTAAGCATATTCTCTACGTCTTGATTGACCCTTTCTATAGATCCTTGACTCTGAAAATGCCTGGGTTTGCCAGGTACCATTTTTAACTCGGGCCACATGCTACACAGCTCTTTGATAATATGGTTAGCGAATTCTCTGCCATTATCACTATGAAGCACACTCGGCGCCCCAAATATTGTGAAAATATCCAAAAGTACATGCGATACTTCTTCTGCACTTTTACTTGTAAGAGGTCGAAGTTGGACAAATTTGGTAAGATGGTCTTGATAAACAAGCACAAATTTATAAATGCCATCGGATTGTGACTGCATATCGATTAAATCGACTTGGCATCTTGAATTCATTTCCTTGCTCAATATTGGTTTCACCACCAAGCCTTTCTTTGGAACATTATGTTTTTTCTGACAGGTCATGCATAAATTTAAATAGATAACAATCATCTCCCTTGTAATATTTTTAAATTTAGAATGTACTTCCTTCTCCATTCGGTTTCTAACACCATGCCCGATAGTAATATGAAGATCGCGCATTGTATCAAATATTTCTTCTGTATGGACGTAGTATTTAATTACGTTATCTTCTTTCACAGGACCACTCAATTTTTCTACTTCTCTAATCGTCATAACGTCGAATCTTCGTAAGCGCTGATAATCAATCGGCGTTTTATTTGTCTGTTTACTTTTAGAGTTTTTTACCTTCTGTATCAATTCCATGTAGGGTGTTTTTGTGAAAATTTGTGAATTTTGACTTTTTGCTGAAATTAATTCAGTTAACCGATTGTTAAATCGATTTTTCATATCACTTAATGGTTCTTCTTTTTCCATAGTTCACTATGCAATACTTTATAAACAAAGAATTAACAAAGAAATGTCACAAACAAACCACTTGTCGTATATACCATTACTAACATTCAACTGCAATATGATTTATAAATAATGGCCGACGCGCTTCGGTGACTGTAACCTTGGATACAGCGCGTTGATTCGCTGCTGAAGATCGCATGATTTACTAAGAACGCCGATTTATCACATTGCCCGGCCATAGTATAGCATTTTTCATAATGACCAGACAATATGATAAATTGTAAAAAGTTATCAAACTGCCCGCTGAGGTTAGTCATTATTAATAATGACAGGGCATTATACATAATGGCTAACATAATCACTTTATCCAAACATATATGTTTGAAAAAGTATTTAGCCTTCTGAGCCTTCTTTGATGGCTCTATCTCTCATTATGTTGCGTACATTTTCTTTCCAGGTAACTAAAGGCCCTCCCCTTCTTCTTCTTTGTTGTGGTATGTAATTTAAAGCTTTCTTTGGCCATCTATCTTCATTCATTCGCTTGATGTTTTTTGGATACACTACACGCTCTCCTTAAAAAATCCATTTCTACTACTTATATTCTTTTTCTACCTTTTTTCGTGATCTTCCAAACTTCTGCCCCCTAAGTCATCAAAGGCTCCACCAAGGTTAGATAGATTGTCAATTTCGTGTCTTATCTAATATCTTTGTAGAGAGTTTAACATGTTTACCTCTTCTTTCCCTGTTATTAAAAATATGTGATCTTTAATACTTAATTATTAATATTTATTTTAATAACATTATGTACAACCTTTTATAACAACATATATTTTCAACGGTTTTTACCCTCATATTTTGGGGGCTCAGGCATGTGAACCTTGCACTTTTTTAAACCTGATGATGGAATTATTATTCCGAAAACGTTTGTATTATTCGATGTAGCCCTTTTAAGGGTTTTTTAAATATACCCACATACAAAGATATAAACTCTTTTTTGTGATACGTGGTATACAGCCAGCTACAGGAATTATTTTCCTTGTGGATTTTGTTTTAAAAAGATTTCCTTACTGCTGCCTGCTAGAATTCAGTGGATACCTTCTTTAGTTCTTACTGTAATCTAGCAATACGGCAATTAAAAAAATATTGATAGTAAATGCTTTCTGGTACGGGTGCAATGAAGTTATAGGAAGAGGCCCAAAAGTTTCTATCAAGGAAGAAACCTCCAACTTCAGCAGAAAATAAAAAGAGACTAAGTGTGCTCCCAGTGAAATAGGTCATCTTTAAGCGTCAACTGAATTTATGTTCTATGATTATATTGAATGTTTTGTTGAAGGCAAACTTCATTGTAACTTCGCCTTACATTGTATAATAGACTTACATTTGACTTCTTGTTCCAATTGAAAGAACAGATTGTTAAAATAAATCATCATTATCACCCATTTTGAGCCCACTGCTAGACATAAGCCTCCCGTAAATAATTCCAATGCATTCTATCTTGAGCACCCTGAATCCAGTTGAGCTAAATAGGGATGGTAAAAACCTACCGGTTTTAACCGAAAACCGGTTTTTTTACTTTGAAATAACCGGTTTTATCAGTTGTTTTTTTGTCCCGGTTATAATTGGTTTTTTATTTTTAAAGTAAAAACCGGTTATTAGGTTTTTACGGTGATTGGATTTAGGTTAGGTAATATTTTGGATCCCACCCAATTATCATTATTGTTCTTAAGTAATTATTCCAAACAAAACTAAAATTCAATTTTTATTTTATTTTATAAATACAGAAGCAAACTGAAAGCAAGCTCCATCAGCCAGAAACAATTAAATTTTATTCTAGTATTTCGTTGATAAAGTATTTGTAATCATAATATTTTTACATAAAAAGTAGTCTGGTATTTTATTTATACATCATCTATTTTTCACACTTGACTCTTGACATTGAAAGTGGGTGAATGGCTTTTTCTGATTACCAAAAATAAATGACTATGAATATTGAATTACCGACTACGAATACGAATCTCCAAGGATTTCCCTACGTTTTTAAAACGATTTATACCCATACCGGAAGTCGTAAATGAGTTAAAATGTACCTATTATACAAATATACAAACGTGTTAAAAGTAATATATCATAATTTTTTTGATGGTAGTAAAAATAAAAGATGAATTACATTATCCAATTTATTTTTAAGTAAAATATTTACGTTGATATTATTTTCTCCCATTTGAAAGAGTCTGGGAAATTTTTGTTGGGGATTTTTTTTCTCACCAAACACAAAAAATTTTGTTTTATTTACATTGATATTGATGTTCTTTCGATAGTACTAATTTTGATCATATTGATATCGAGTCGAGAGTAGTATCGCAAACTAAAATGCATTGTAAATGTAACTTTCTAATCTATTGGATTAAAAAAACCAAAAACCGGTTTTTGGAAAAAACCGGTTTTTTTGGCCGGTTATAACTGCCAGGCTAAACCGTAAGCAAAAAAAACGGTATAACCGAAAACCGGTGTTTTGTTAAAAACCGCCATCCCTAGAGCTGAATGCGCTTAATGTCATCTGACCACCTTGTTCGAGGACGTTCTGGATTACGATAAGCATCGTATCTAGGTCTCCTTTCCAGAATTTTGTTCGTCCACCTACCATCTTTTAATCTGGTAACATGCCCCACCCATTTCAATGTTGTAATCATTTGAACTGCCCACCAATTCCTAATTATTGTATTTGATACTCTGTCTCTGAGAGATAAATTCTGAATTTACCTCTCCATCTCTCTCTGTGCCACTTGTATTTTATTGATTACTTTTCTGGTAAGGGTCAATGTTTCTGCTCCATACGTTAGAACTGGGAGTACACATTGATCAAAGACCTTCCTTTTGAAGCACATGGGAAGCACATCTGATCTAAAGACTTCTCTGTTTTCCGTAAGCCGCCCATGCCAGTCCTATTTTCCTGTTTAGCTCCGTTGGTTGATTATATCTTCCTAATTTAATCTCGTGGCCAAAATATTTATAGCTATCCTCCCCAATCCTTTAGCCCTTGTCAGGGCGTAGTGACACCCTAAATATTGTTAGTCTGCTGTCTCCATTGACTGCGATCTTGTGCCATATGGACGGCTTCATGTAGGGATTTTCCCACCAAACTCTTCATTTGGTCTACCCATCGTATTGGAGATCTTCCTCTTGGTCTTCGGCCTTCTACCTTTCCTTCTACTACCAATAGTTCCATGGTGCCCGTTCTTCTAGCTATGTGGCCGAAGTAAGTAATTTATAGCTATACACCTGTTCAATTTGCGTGCCGTTGGTCATATATTGTGTTTTGGGAGAAAGGTTACAACCCTGATCTCACCTTCATCAGCATGTCTTTAAAGGACCGTTGCGTTAGGAAGGTATATAAGCCTATACCGAAGACGCAACATAGGCCCGTGGGAATAATCATATACAGCGCTATAAAAGCTCCCAAAATCCCTTTCAAACGAAGGTTTAATTTCAAAAATGCGAACTGGGAAAAATTTACTGATAAATTGGCGCAAATCAAAAGTAATAGCCCTTCTGAAACCGGGCAAAGACCCTGAACTACCGAGTAGCTATCGTCCGATATCTCTGCTATGCCATGTGTATAAATTGTATGAACACCTCATTTTGAACTGCATTCAGGAAACATTAGATGCAAAACTAATCCAACACCAAGCAGGCTTTAGACCAGGTAAATCATGCACAGGCCAAGTGCTGAACCTAACAGAATACATAGAGGTGGGATTTGAGCAGAAAGAGGTAGAAGAAGTAGCCTTGATAGACCTCACAGCGGCCTATGATACCATAAACCACAGAACCTTGCTAACTAAGATCTATAACACTGTGTTTGACTATGACCTGGTAAATATCATTAGATCACTGTTGTGTAATAGACGCTTCTACGTTGTGCTAAATGGAAAGAAGATTAGATGGAGAACCCAAAATGGCCTACCTCAAGAAAGCGTACTGGCGCCATCCTTATTTAACATCTACACCAACGACCAAACAATGCACCTCAGACTGAGAGTTTTGTTTACGCTTACGACCTTGGTATAGCCGTAAAGGGAAAAACACTCACACAAGTAGAGTCGACAATGGAAGATGCTTTAAACATGATGTCAACTTACTACAAACAAAACTCATTAAAGCCAAACCCTACTAAAACCCAAGTATGTGCACTCCATCTCAACAACCAACTGGCGCATGTACAACTAAATGTTTCTTGGGAGGGACAACGCTTGAAACATACTGATAGGCCCAAATATCTTGGAGTGATACTAGACCGGTCACTAACGTATAAATTCCACTGTTCAGAGCACAAGACAAAAGGTCTCTACGAGAAACCACCTTCTCCGGAAACTTGTAGGGAGCAAGTGGGGTGCAAACCCCCAGGTCTTGAAGTTAACAGCTGAGGCCTTATTTTTCTCAACAGGGGAGTATGCTTGTCCCATTTGGGGTAGATCTAGACACGCCCAACAAGTCACCACGGCGTTAAATGAAACATGTAGAATCATTACCGGTTGTATGAAGTCTACCCCTCTATACCTACTGTACCGGGTAGCTGGATTAGCATCACCAGACGATCGTAGATATGCCTCACAATATGTGGAGAAATTCAGACAAACTTTCGATGAACGGCACCAATTATACGGGTTTGAGGAACCGCCAGGAATCAGCCGACTTAAATCAAGGAAAAGGTTTATGAGAAATGTCAGCGTCGAACCACCCGAAGTGTTCCCCTTACATCCAGAACGACCTAATGGAATGAACCTGGACTGGATAACCTGGCGGACACTCAACCGCCTGCGCACAGGTGTTGCCCCTGTTAAACAGAACCTCATTAAATGGGGCATCAAGACAGATAGCGAGCCACTCTGTGAATGTGGGGAAATACAGAACGTGGAGCACCTGAGATTATGCAGATTTTGCCCTTCACAGTGCACCCTCGATGATTTATGGCTCGCAAATACAAAGGCTGTAGACGTAGCCCGATATTGGGCAGAAAAACGGTAGTCGGATCCAGACTCGAAAAAGTAAAGTAACTGTGTTTTGGAGAACTTAATTTTAAATCCAACTCGTGTACACGAGCTCTGAAGGTCTTGAAGAAGCTAGCAGGCATGATCTACGTTGCAGAGTGCTATGTTTCTCATAGCACTTTGCAACAAAGCGGTGAATAGCTTAGGAGAGATGGTATCTCATTGGCTAATACCCAGTTGTTGCGCTATTATATTCTGAAGAAGAGTTGTGTACCTATGATCAATATTGCACTCTGTAAGAGCTCTTAACACGGAACTATGCGGAACTGGAACTGGACTGAGTCAAACGCTTTCTCAAAGTCTACAAATATTAATATCAATGGCTTGTTGTATTCTGTAACACTCTACTAAGGATTTTATTACTTGTAGGTGGTCATTCGTTCCAAAGCCACTCCTAAATCTAGCCTGCTCTAATGGTTGGTGAAAATCCAGCTTAGGTACCAGTCTGTTAGTAATTATTCTCATAAAGAGCTTATATAAATGAGATAAAATTAAATGCTTATATAAAGGTTTAAATAAAAATGGGGTTAAATACAAAAAAATGTATCTACCTGATATAATTTCAGTGATTCCATTCTTGTAGAAACATTGCGAATTTATCGTATTCATTTATATTTGGATTTTAAATTTTGTTTAAAACAATATATATGAAAGAATTTAATTTTTATATATAATATAAATTACAATTTGATTTCACGCATAACTTTATAAAACATTCATATAATGTGTATATCATCCTTAATTATCAATGCAAATCCCAGTAAGAGATTTTTACACTAACGGTAATGTTTGTTAGCTTTCGGTTTAAAATCGCTTTAATTGTTTTTAAGCTTCAAATGGAAGCAATTAAGCCAGATTAATTATTTTTAGAATCTAGAAACTGCAGGGAAATGTAACTGTATACATGATTCCCTTACATTTTAATGAGAAAAGCGAAGTTTGTTTAATGGAAAGTTGCCTTTCCACTTAGCTAGATGGCAAAAATATAAAACAAAATAAGTAGGAAAGAATAATTAACCAATAGTAAATAAAGGACTGTTTTAAAATATTTAAAACTTTACTATTGAACTACTTAAAATTACTTAAAAAATACTTAACGATTGCTAAAACATTTATTAAAAATTGGTATTTGACGTTGACAGATAACATCTGACAGGTGTCTTAAAACAGACGTGGTTTAAGGTCGTATCTTAAATATCTGCCATGGTGTATTTACTCAATTTGTTAAACTATGATTGTTTGGGAAAGTGTGTAAGATTTATTTTCATACTTTTACATTTTTTTACTTTCTTTTACTTTACTATAACATGATCTACTTTAATGGTATATCCAAACTTATTTGCTAAATATATACGTTGACAATAGCAGACTTAAGTTCTCCATCAACAATACAGGATAGTTTGAACCATGTTCTTCCAACCATCAATTAATAGAGTACCGCCATGTAAGTAATGTTTTATTTATTTGTTCATTTATTAATTTATTACAAATTAATAGACTATTTTATACCAATTTGTGGGTCTTACCTAGTCTGCTAAAACTTTTTATTCATTTTGAAAAACCACAGACACGTAATATTGGTATAATTACTGTAATTTATATCATCTAACTTTGTTTATCTTTATTAGACAACACCCAAATATGGGTTTATTATTTCAGCATTTATTTAACTTTGTATCGAGACCTGAAGATGCTTTGCATATTGTAGAAAGCGAAACCGGTCGTCTCGATAGTTAAATTAAATTGATTGTAAGTCTTATTTATTATTTCTTTTACCTATTTGAAATGGACTCACACAAGCAACACATTCATGATTTTACTAAGTGTTAGTTGTAATAATTGTAAAATTTTAACATCTTCTTCTTCTTCAGCCTGTGTTCGTCCACTGCTGGACATAGGCCTCTTTCATTTGCTTCCATCGATTTCTACTTTTGGCAATTCTCATCCACTGCTTGCCCGCGACTTGTTTGATATCGTCTGTCCACCTCTTCTGCGGTCTGCCTACTCCTCGCCTGTTCTCTCTTGGTCTCCAGTTTGTTAATCTTTGTGTCCATTTTTCGGGATTATCTCGGGCAACGTGTCCGACCCATTGCCACTTGAGCCTTGCAATACGTTCTGAGACATCAGTAATTTTTGTTCTTTCACGAATGACGTTATTTCGAATCCTGTCTCTCAAACTAATCCCTAGCATGGCCCTCTCCATTGCTCTTTGGGTTGTACTGAGCTGCTCTAAGGTTTTCTTTGTGAAGGCCATGGTCTCCAGTCCATATGTAGTTACAGGCAAGATACATTTGTCATAAACTCTACGTTTTAGACACATTGGTATATCTTTATTCTTCAAAATAAAGCTTAATTTGCCGAAAGCTCCCCAAGACTGTTGTATGCGTCTTTTTATTTCGGCTATTTGATTTTCTTTGCCGATTTTAATGTTATGTCCAAGATATATATATATATATATATATATATATATATATATATATATATATATATATATATATATATATATAGTGGTCTACATTTTCAAGACTGACGTTGTCAATAACAAGATTAGTTTGTACATTACTCATTATTTTTGTTTTCTGAAGGTTCATTTTGAGACCTATTTTATTTGACTGCTGGTTTAATTCCTTCAACATTTGCTCCAGTTCCTTGATATCTGTACTAAATAATACTATGTCATCCGCAAACCTCAAATGACTCAAACGTACACCATCAATGTTTAGACCTTTTTCCTCCAGTCAAGCTGTTTGAATACATTTTCCAATGCTAAGGTAAAAAGCTTTGGTGAAATAGTATCACCTTGTCTAATACCTTTATCAAGGCGCATTTTTTCAGTTTTTTCGTCTTCATTGATTTTGATGTGGAATGTGGCCTGTTCATAAATGTTTTTAATGAGTGTAGTGTACGTGAGTCTATTCGAGCATCCTTCAGGGCTGACAAAAAGGACCAAGTCTCAATACTATCGAAAGCCTTGTGAAAGTCGATAAATGCCATATGTAAAGGTACATTATATTCTGTGGTTTTTTCTACTAGTGTTCTGATGGTTTGTAAGTGATCATTAGCGCCAACCCTTTTCTAAATCCCGCCTGTTCAACCGGTTGATATAAATCAAGTTTTTGTGTTATGCGGTTGGTTATTATTCTTGTTAACAATTTGTATAAGTGTGACAACAAACTTATAGGTCTGTAGTTTTCAATATTAGTAGTGTCTCCTTTCTTGTGTAAAAGTATTATTTCGGCGTTTTCCCATAAGCTGGGTATTCTTTTTTCTGTTAGACACTTATTCAGTAAGACTTCCACAACTTCTACAACGATGTTGCCGCCCATTTTTAACATTTCAGACGTTATACGATCCTCGCGGGAGCTTTTTTGTTTTCATTTGCTGTAAGGCATGTCTAATTTCCGAAGAGGTTATTTTAGGGAGGGTTTCCGAGCCGACGTTTAGAATTGTTCTGTGGTCTGTTTAAAATGTTAACATAAAAGCTTGGAATTTACCCGTATATGCTTTTGTTTTGAAAATGTAGGATTTGCCTTTAACTGTTATAAATTTTGGTATGAGCTGTAGCTTCTTACATCTTATTAAGAAAATTTCTTTGTTTTTTTCTTTGGCCAGTTTAGTCTTTTGACTACAAAGTATTACTTATGTCTGGGTCAATTTCCATTTTTCTCCTAATGTCTACGTTTCCCACTCTAGCAAGTTTAGTGTGCCAAATTAAATTTATTTAATTAATAAAGAATTATTTCGGAAGTGGAAATCGAAATTGAAGTAAAATTGGGGTTTATCCCCATAAAAATGGTAAATTGTCTTATCACTAGTGATTGTAAATTAACTTTTTTCCTTTTCCTCTGTTTTGGATACAACTGCTCGTAAAATATATTTTTGATTTTTAATCAAAACGTGTAAAAGCCCTTCACCAAAATTTACATTAAATAATGTACAAAGTAGAGAAATAAAGTACATCCACCATTTTTTATTTTAAAAAATGGTGGACATACCTAAGAGAATCTTAATATTGTTCTGAAGCTATCTTCTTGTGGCATTTTAAATTAATTACTATTGAACTGGGAATAAGAATAAGAATAATAATAACAATACCATACATAAAAGGATTATCAGAAAAACTTAAAAGGATAGGAAATAAATTCAACATTTCAACAACATTCAAAACAACAAACAGGTTGAGATCTATTTTGTCCAAAACCAAACCTAACAATGAACAAGAAAGGACAAAGAATTGCATTTATAAAATACCTTGTGAATGCGATCAGTTTTATTTAGGTGAAACATCAAGGTCATTAAATGTTAGAATAAGTGAACATCAATCTTATATTAAAAATAGAGAATTTGATAGATCTCAAATATGTAAACACGCATGGAATAATGAACATAGGGTTCAATGGAATAATTCAAATGTAGTCCTAAAAGAAACGGATGGTAAAAAAAAAAAATCAAAGAAGCGGCTCTAATTATGCTAAATGAAACCAATTGTGTCGCAAATTTCTCGGCAGAATGTTGTAGGATTTGGTAACCAATATTGAAAGAGGAAGTTATTAATAAGAAAATACCAGTATTAGTAAGTCAGTAACATATAGAGGATACATCATTTATGATTTTTAAATAACGAAACATATAAAATCAGAATTTTGGTGTTTATTGAAGGTAAACTAAATGCACGAACAAATACTTACCATGTCGGGATAGTATTATGAGATTTTTTTCCTGGTTTTTCCCTCATAATTTACTATGGAATCACTAACAGGAGAATTTTACTGTCATCATATCATGTGTTTGTCTTTTTAAAGACGAATTACATGCTATGATTTTTTTCTGACGGATATTCTCAAGTTAAAGTTGATTTCATGTAATCGAATGAACTGTCTTATAAGTAAAGTCGTCCCAGGAGCGCAACTCAACAATATTGGCAATATTATTTTAAAGTCTTCTACTTTGAAATGCATAATGTATGTCTAAATTGTCAATATGAATGAGTCAGATAAAATTAAATTATTAGAAGAATTTTTCACTATGTAACAAAAAACAAAATTTGTTTAATTTACTGTATGTATTTTGAGAACGATTTCCGAAGTGGAAATTGAAACGTCAATAAACGTATTTTTATCTTTAATTGTGGCTTATTCCCAGTTAAATAGTAATTAATTATACCTAAGGGAAATTGGAAATCCTGTTGGAAGCCTGATATTAATTAAAGACAAATGTTATTTCTATGAATGATCTAAACTGAGTACGCCGAAAAGAGATATGTCCAAAAATTTCCAATTTAAAATCATGTCAGTGCAATTATATTTAACAGAAGAGCATCTTCCTCTGTCGTGTAACCGCAAGTTTGCATCTTAAAGCGGCTTCCCACGACCGGCAATATTGCGGACGGACGCGGATCAGCTCGCACCGAGGCACCGTGGGAAATGTCTCGTCCGTGGTAGCACAGGCACGTCTGTGCTGGTGCGTCGTATCTATCGAGAGTCGGTAACATCAAAGGTGCGGTACATGCCTGTGCGACACGATCCGAGCGCGTCCTTGTTTTAACAGACAAGTGCAAGTCAGAAGTTGTTTCTTCGCCTACACGAGTAGTTGTCTGTAGTGTTGTCAAAGTTGTTTTGCACTTTTTTGCTATAAAATGAAATAGACAAACAAAGTTATTTTTGATTTTTTAAATT
>OU898283.1:117701825-117870837 GCA_918026665.1 Diabrotica balteata
CATTTGTGAATGATTATTTACTCCTAGTTTTTAGATTTATATACTAGTTTTATAATATTTTTAATGTTAAGCTAATATACAAGAATCTCAAGAAGGTTACTTTTAGAGAAAAAGAAGTGGTTGAGTTTTTGTTCTTATATTTGTTGCTAATCTTTATATTTTCGTTATGTATTATTTTTTATGTTAAGACATTCTCTTAAATATATGCCTACATTTATTATATACAATATATGTACTAAAAATACCTAGTTGTGGCTTTTATTTGCGTTTTTAGTCGGTGGTGTACAGAACACACCGCGCACGTAGTTATGACTAATAGAGGGGCGCCCGTAGTTAAAGGTTAAGGCACTAAACACCTACATATTTTCCGCGCTTAGCTACTCATTTGGTATTGTTAAGTAGACAAAAACGGATATAGAAAATCTTCAGCGAAAAGTACGAACACAACTCAGAAACTTAACAGAACTGTTCAAAGTAACGCAAGGTGCGAAAATAATACATTCGACTAAAAAACAGAGAAATATATCGTTTGACGATTGCTAGTCTTCGGAAGAAGGTACATCAAAAAGAAGGTATGATGATATTCAAACTTGGGCAAAAAAATCGTCGCTCACAAAAGAG
Organism: Diabrotica balteata; assembly: GCA_918026665.1. Lineage (NCBI taxonomy): Eukaryota > Metazoa > Arthropoda > Insecta > Coleoptera > Chrysomelidae > Diabrotica > Diabrotica balteata. The sequence continues at coordinate 117,702,447 of OU898283.1, forward strand.
AGATTTTGAGATTCTAATAAATTAGATTTGAAGTTAATAAAGATTAATTATTAACATCGATAATAATGACATATTTGTTATAGATTTATTTTCAACTATGGTTTTAAAGCCACATAACATAATTATCTGAACCTAATCATCCAATTAACACGTTTATCAATTATATACCAGCTGTAGATAGCGGGAACACGCGTTAACTCAGATACAGAGACAATACAAACAATGTGTGTATTGACTATTCAGTAAGCTTCATTGATGGATGAAATAGTTTACTCAAACATTCGGAGATTTCGCGAAAGCCTAAAATGCACAACAGTTAAAGAGCTACATCCATTAGAATAAAGTTATATTTTGACAAGCTTTAATAAAACACTAATCTTTGTTTAATTTTGTACTAGGGTTTTTATATAATTTTTATTTTTCGGAATCGATCGATGAGTCAGAGAAAAGATGATAATATTGGGTGATTTTAATGCTCGAATAGGCAACCAAGTAATACCCGGCATCAAACAAAAACATAACGAGAATGTTAAAAACGAAAATGGTGAACTAATGATCAACTTCTGCACGAATAACGAACTAAGAATAAACAACACATTTTTTGACCAGAAAGACCAACACAAATATGCATTTAATAACACCCGTGGACAAATATCTATGGTAGATTATAGAGTGGCCCAAAAGGGCGCATACTTGAAAAATTCTGTTTACAAAACTTAACGAGCAAGTCTTGCAGAGCTAAGGCAACGAATTATCAATGAATCTCGAATAATTACTAGACAATCATGGAGAAATGTGGTAGACGCCTTCTACCATCGATTAGGGTGCTGTCAACTCACAAATTGAGCACATTTTGAACACTTAATAACGTAACTACTATGTTAAAAAATGTTCTAAACTATCAATTGTTACGTTTTAATGTATTTGAAAATAGTTAGTATTAAAAAAAAAGTCGCGGCCATGTTCAAAAGTAAAATAGAAGAAAAACTAGCCAAATTAACTAATGCACATAGTACTGACAACTTACAGGAAATTTGGAAACAATTTAAAGAAACCATCGTGACGACAGCAAAAGAAACATGTGGAATAAACCATGTAAACAGAAATAAGAAGCAAACACAATGGTGGGACGATGAATTAAAAGCCCAAATAAAATATAAAAAACAGAAATGGAAAATATATTTAAACAAGAGAACAGAAAGTAGTTACGTAGAATATAAACGACAAAGAAAGGTGGTGAAAGAAATGGTGCTGAAGAAGAAGAAGGAAGCCTGGGATGAGTTTGGAACAAAGATGGAGGCAGATAGCCGGGGTAACCAAAAATTGTTTTACAAGGCACTAAAGACGCTAAGAAAAGGTAAAGAAACAACGATGAAACAGGTGAAACGTAAAGACGGCACACTGATTACCAGACCAAACGAGATTATGGAAAGATAGAGACAATACTTCAGCGAACTCCTAACACCAAGACAGCCGAAAGAGGAAACTGTAATGATAGAAGTAGAAGGAGAACATGGACAAGAAAATTATATTCAAATAGAAGAAGTTAAAGAAGCAATTAACAACACAAAGAGAGGTAAATCGGCTGGTCATGACAAAATCACTGCAGAAATGTTAAAGACAATGGGACCGAAAGGAGTTGAATTTTTAACCAAAATTATGAACATGGCTTGGAACCGATGTACAGTCCCCGAAGATTGAAGAATTGGCATAATACTACCAATCTTTAAGAAAGGAGACCCAAGTTCTTGTGAAAATTATAGAGGAATTAATCTACTTAGTATCGTCTCCAAAATATATGAAAGCATCCTAGAAAAGAAATTAAGACACATCGTTGAACCACATCTGGATGAAGTACAAAGTGGGTTTAGGAAGGGACACAGTACGCAAGACCATATATTTACGTTAAAATAAATAATTGAGAAAGCTAGAATAAAGAACACAGAAATATATATGGCTTTTCTAGATATTGAGAAAGCATTTGATAGAGTGTCCCAGGAAGCAGTCTGGAAAAGTCTGCAAAATAGAAATATTGACCATCAACTAACAGCTGCTATCAAAAGTCTGTATCAAAATAACAAGAGTTATATACGTAAGGATAACTTGGAATCAGAGATGTTTGCAATAAACGAGGGTCTAAGACAAGGAGGTGTTATGAGCCCCACACTATTCATATTGATTATTGACGACATAATTAAGGAAACAAAAGCAAGTATACACAAAGTACATATCGGATATAGTAAACTACGACCGGTTGGTATAGCTGAGTGTGCATTCGCAGATGATCTCATGTTATGCGCTTCCAACGAAAGGGACCTCCAGAAAAATATAGATACCTGGAATAATGAGCTGGCAATCAGAAACATGAAGATTAATGTTAAGAAAACCAAGGTGATGCTAATAGCGAAAACTAACCAAAATGTTAACATAGAAATTAACCAACAACTCATAGAACAAGTAGATGCATTCAAATACCTAGGGGTTACAATAGACAGAGAAGGTACCATGCAGAATGAAATAACAGAAAGAATCAGTAGTGCTTCAAAAGTGTACCAGAATCTTAGTAGAGCATTCATAGGTAAACCGGAAATCAGCAGAAGAACCAAAATGACAGTTTATAAGACAGTATTCCGACCAATCTTGATATATGGAAGCGAGAGCTGGGTTTTAACAAAGCAATTAAAAAGCAAGATACAAGCCATTGATATGAAATATCTAAGACGAGTCAAAGGAATAACACGACGAGACAAAATAAGAAATGAAGATGTTAGAGAAGAACTGGGCAAAGAATCAGTACTACATGCTATTGAAACACAACAAATAAAATGGTTTGGTCATTTGTGCAGAATGAGCGACAACCGACCCGTTAAGCAAGTCTGGAAGGCTAAAGTGAAAAGGTTTAAAATTAGAGGCAGACCACGGTAAACCTGGGATGACGAAGTAGGGCAGATTTTGAAAAGTAGGGGATTGGAATGGTCAGAAGCTCAAAATAAGGCAAAAAACAAAAAAGAATGGACAAAATTCGTGCACAGAATAGAATAAATTTAATAGAATAAATATTTTCATCGGATTTGAGATGTAATGTATATCTGTAACCTGTAATTGAGAGAGGTTTTCGATTATATATATAGTATTAAAAAATTTATTGAAACAATTTAGGCGTTGCCAGACTTCGGTCTTATGTATTTATGACCTTCCAGATTACATAAAATCATAAGTGTTACATATGGTTGAACTCGTATTGGATAAGAGATTGCAATAATGACTGAATATACAGGGTGATGTATTTGAAAAACCAAAGTTACTAATAATATAAGAAAAACGGCAAGTCTGGCAACATTGTAAATATCAAATATGGAATCTCCGTATCCCAAAATAGGTGTACCTCAAATTTTTTACACTTGTGATTAGTATTTTACGAGATAATTAGCCGTTTCCAGACTTTTGGGCCACTCTGTATAACCAACAGAGATATACATCCATCAAGAATAATCGACGTAAGATGCCTCAACTCAGCAGATGTAGGTAGCGATTATAGCCTTCTTCTTCTTCTTCTTCGTCTAGCCATTCACGTCCACATCTGAACATAAGCCTCTTCAAGTCTTCCTTTCCATTGTTTTTTATTGTACGCTACTTGTAGCCAATTTTTCCCGGCAGTCCTTTTCAGATCATCTGTCCATCTCATAGGAGGTCTGCCTCTGGATTATAGCCTAGTATTAAGTAAAATAAGAATAATCCTGAAATACTTCCCACACCAGAGAGCGGCGCCAACACAAACAAAAATCAAAGTGGAAGGACTAAATACGGAATCGACGAAATATTTATACAGGAAAAGAATATCAGAGGTGATCGCTGCGAATGAAATATTAGAAAACGAGGAAAAATATTTGGAAAACGAGGAAAAATATTTGGAAAACGAGGTTCAAAAAGAAGAAGAACATCTTGGTTAACGAACTTCAGAATCTGGTTCAATACAACATCTGTGCACCTTTCCGCGCTGCTGCAGATAAGATAAAAATTGCCATGATGCTCGCCAACATTCGTAACGGATCTTCTCTTTTTCTTCACTTGCCATCTCCTCTAAGAAGGTCTAAAGAGATCAGCTCTCAAATTATTCAACCAGGAGATGCGTCTTCTTCCGTGACTCCTTCTACCCTGTATTCTTCTTTGCATTATTAATTGCAATAAGTTATAACGATCGCCACTCTATCACATTCGTGACTCTATCTACCCAACTTATTTTTAATATCCTTCTGTAGGCCCATAACTCGAAGGCTTTCAATCTGTCCGAAACATCTTTCTTTAATGTCCAAGCCTCCAACCTATAAAATAATACGGAGAACACGTAGCATCTCAGAAGTCTTATCTTTAAAGAAATTGAAATGTCCCTGCTGCAGAGTACTTTTTTCAGTTTGTTGAAAGAATTTTTTGCCTGTCCTATTCTTGCCTTAATCTCTTCTGTATACTCATTCTTATGTTTTCTTGGCACTGTTGGGCTTTTGTAATTACCATAAATTGTGTCTTTTGTGTGTTTAGGGACAGTCCGTTTTCTTCACTGACTTCTACCACTCTGTCAACTATTTGTTGTAACTCCTCAAGACATCCTCCGCTAATAAAATAGTGTCGTCGGCAAACCGTATATTATTGATTGGTCGGCCATTTACTTTTATTCCCATAGTTCTAGTCTTCTAGTGCTTCCTGGATTATTTCCTCTAAATACAAATTAAACAAAGTAGGAGACAGGACACAGCCCTGCTTGACGCCTTGAGAAGGTAGTCAATTTGGTTTCTGATGTTGTTATGTTGGTTGTCCGCTGATTGTCCATGTATAGAGTCTCCTGGGTGGCATACTATAATAAGTATTCGCGACAATAAAATCGGTCCCTTGGCAGAATTGAGCCAATCTGTCTCCTCTCTCGTTACGGGTGTCCAGTCCAAAGTTGTCAATCACCTTGACTTCCTCTACCGATTTTTGCATTTAGATCTGCCATGACTATTGTAAGATAGACAAACGTTTGCCACCGTTTGCCACGTTTGATGGAGACGGCACTTGAAGAAGAATGACTAGTGTAACGTCTCTAGACTTGTTTACTTCTAAAGCTTGTTGTAATTCATTATAAAACTGTTCGAGCCCTTCGTCCGACTTTTCTGCAGTGGGAGCGTATACTTGAGTTATATCAACTCTAGATTGAGCTGTTTTTAGTGTTACCATCATATCTCTATCCGAGATGGGTAAGAAGCCAGTTACAAATTTCTGGGTAGTTTTGTCAACTAATATCGCTACTCCGTTCCAGTGATTTGCGTCGTTGTCATTACCAGAGTAGTATATCTTTGTTTGGCCTACTAATATGTCACCTGAATTGGCTCATCTAATTTTACTTAGTCCTAATATTTTCATGTCAAGTCTTTCCATTCCTGAATGACATTCTGGACTTTACCTGCTTGGTATATTGACTTAACATTCCACGTGCCTATCTTCATACACTTTTTGTCGATTTTAGTCTTCTTTTTGGACGATGTATTTTTAATGGATATTTCACAGGGATTTCATTTGAAATCGACCTGAGAGGCTCTGTGGTCTATGTGTGATTTGCTTCCTTTGCCGGATCTTAGCCTCCGATACCATGATCAGTAACAGAGTTACTTTTTTGTGCAGCCATGACAATTGTACTAGGGATATCTATGTAGAATCTTTATTGTAGTGGTTTCCCCTTGCCTTCTACATTCTTATGCCTTTGACAGTTCTTTTTGTTCATCCTCCTTCGAGGCTGATTGCTCAACCTCAGGAAAAAAGAGTGCCCTACCACTTACTAACTCATCCGCCCAAAGCCGTTGGTCGGTAAGTGGGAGACTGCTTATACCGGAAATCACTCGGTGAAATTCTCGCCATATCTGGCTACCCTCACTTAGTTTAGCCTGTAGACCAATGTAGTTGTCTGGGGTGTGGCACGTGGAGCCATAAGTGAGAGTTAGTTGTCTTATGAGAACCAGTTATCAAGAACCATCTCCCGTCTATGATACTTGATGTGGTCGTTCCAATAAAAGGTGCTACCTCTATAACACAACTCTTCACCCCTCGTAACGGATAGGCACATCAAGAAGAAGAAGAAGAAGTTTACTAACTAAATCGACGTTGACAACCGTTTGTTAAGCTTCTTAGATTTTAGGGATAATTAAAATATTCAGAATCTTTCGCAATTATTTATTTCGCCACCTTGTATCAATTTCACCCAATTTTTTTATTAATAATATTATTGTTATACAACAGATTTTTTTAACACACAACGCAATATTTCTAGAGTTCCTTATACAATATATTGTCTATATTACCATAATTTTAAATAAATCTAGATGAAAAAACTAGACATATTCTATTTTATTGTACAAAATAAATATACCGAAACATCAGCTGTTGCAAAAATTGCTTGTCCTTAAAAACCCTCGATCCATCGACGTAAAAAATTAAGGAACTTCCAAAAATAGCTGGCTGATCCTCGCCACACTTCGCTAAAACAGGATCTAAATTCGGGCAGCACATTATTTTAAACCGTCGTAAAATCGTCCGGGTTGGGGGCTCCAGTGTCGGACCATCCGACCGTGTCCTTGAGTCCCGAGTTCTGATGCAGTTTAGTATGAGCAGACGTTTTCTTGAGGAATGGACCTATAAAAATTAAGTTAGGAGAGAGTTCGCTGGGCAAAGAAAGTCGAGCTCTTGGCCGATAGTAGAGGTGGACGCAAACGGAACTGAAATCGAATGTTTCCGTGATCTATTTTGTAGATTAGCTCAGATAATATTTAAACCACTAGAATTTTTTTTGTCATTTCCTGTACTTTTATTCTTTTCAAGTCTCTGGGGAGCTCAGCCTTCTCATTTTTAATTTAATCCCATAGGTTATAATTTTAATTTCTCCAGCCGGAAAATTTTGAACCTTTAGTCAATTTATTGAATCCACTTATATAAACCTGAGGTCTTATATTAACTTCAAATATGTACAATTTAATTTTACCTTATCCTAGATGTGTATGTGATATATCTAAGCCAGTGATTCTCAACCTGTAGGGCGCGCCCCACTAGGGGGCGCGGTATTATTAATGGGGAGGCGTTACCTATTCGAAAAAAATATCACCAACATTGACCAATTTACTAAAATCAAAGCAAAACAAAATTCTTACAAAATAAAAAATAAAAAACACATGAACACTGATATAAAAGGTATAATTATAAAGATCACTGAACACTAAAATATGGAAAAGTTTAATAATAAATCAGTGACTTCCTTGAGCTTGTTTTGTAGAGCAAAGTTTATCGAAACGAGGTGTTATATTAGAAATAGACGTTCTCAGTTCTTTTTCTATATTTAGCTGCGATCTATCTTTGGTCTTCAAAGCAGCCACCGCAGAAAATCCTGTTTCGCAAAGGTAGGATGTTGAAAACGGTAGTAGTATACGGAACGCTCTGGTTTTCAGTGCAGAAAACTCATCATTTACTCCTGTCCAAAATTCAAAGAGGGATTTATTATTAAACTGTTTCTTGATTTCATCATTTGCCGTGAAGTCAATGAAGGTTTCTTCTTCGGCAGTAGAGAGCCCTTCCGGAGTAATTTGGAATGGATTCCTAACCCACTCGTAACTACGTATTAATATGGCGTCGGCAAAAAAATATCTTTTAAAATTTTTAGTCAGCATCGCTAAATGATTTTCAATGGTTACAAAAACAACTTTCACATGTTGTTTTTTAACCTTGTAAGTTTTAATACTTTGATCCACATTGGCAAACATTCCTAGGTTTTTTTGCTTTAAATTTCTGTTCCACAATTCCAATTTTTTACAAAAACCAATAACTTTATCACTCGTATTCAATATATATATGTATTGGCTCCTTGAAGCTGAATGTTCAAAATATTGAGTTTCTCGAATATGTCAATCAAAACATCTCGGCTTTCGGTCATTTCTTCTTCTAGAAAAATAGCGATTTCATGTCTTAATTCAAAAACACGTTGTAAAAAGTTCCCACGTGATAACCATCTTGCCTCACCATAAAATAATAATGCTGAATGTAATGCACCCATGTCTTTACAAAGTGCAGAAAGGATTCTGGTTTTCAAAGGTCTCATTTTTATGTAATTAACTACTGTTACAACCGTTGTTAGCACAATATTTAGGCCAGGAGACATTTCTTTGGAAGCCAGAGCTTCTCTGTGGATCATACAGTGTGTCCATATACACATTGGAGACTTTTGTTTCACAAGCGCTTGTAGACTATAAAATTTTTCGGACATTGCACGAGTACCATCTGTGCATATTCCGACGCAATTCTTCCACTCTATTTTTGCTTCATTTATATAATCGTTTAAAATAGCAAATAATGCTAGCGAGTAAAGTAGTTCTTCTACTAATGATATGCCATCACACAATCGAACGTAGGCAATAAAATGAGCATCTTTATTGCTATCTGTTGCCTCATCAAGCTGAATCGTAAACAGCTGGTCATGCAACTTCCCGAGTAGCTGATCCTGTACATCTTCAGCTATATTACAAATTCGACGGGCAACAGTATCATTTGATAGAGGTATATACTCCAGTTTTTTGGCAAAATTATCTCCAAACATAGTTTCTACAATTTGAATTGCAGCTGGCAAAATAAGCTCTTCACCAATAGTGTGAGGCTTTTTACATCTAGCTATTTGATAGGAGGTTTTATAAGAGGTGGAGGGTGCCGGTTTACAACATTCCTTCCATGGAGAGGCTTATATCGGCTTATATATATATATATATATATATATATATATATATATATATATATATATATATATATATATATATATATATATATATATATATATATATATATATATATATATATATATTATAGAGGCTTTGTTCTTGCTGTAAGCCCAATTAGTCCGCTAGCCTTCGACAGCTCAGTAGAGAAACTAAAATGGACTTTCAAAGTTGCTTTTATCTGGCCTGTTGAATTGATATAGTGAAATAAAACAATTACTTGTTTAGAAAGAAACTGTAATTGAAAAAAGAAAGGGCAAGAAGTAGAACTTATAAAATTTGAGTGTGTAACTTATCGTAGGAACTTAATTTGAATATTACAATTTTCGAACGAAAGCGAAAACACCATAACACTTATTCACATATTACGGCTTCCCGGTCAATTGCGTAAACTGCAACGTGGAGAATCCTCTCCGAACTTTTGAAATATAGATGTTAGCCCTACGAAAGTCGCTAAACCACTAGCCCCGCTGGAATATTTTTTTGTTTATGCATTTTGAAAAGCCGGTCTGTCGTCAAGTAGGCGCTGTGGGCGGGGATTAACATTCTCAGAAACAAGGTCTAGGTAGACTGGATTTATTTAGGTAACCGACGCGAAAATAGAATTATTTGATACAAAATAGAATTATTGGTTTGGAGATATAGTTCTCCAACAAGAGGCAAGTAAAGCTTTTTCATTCACAGTCAAAGTTTTTTTTATAAATGATTTTTGATTTTCATGTGATTTTAATTTTAACTCGAAGAATTCTCGGGGTTGATTAATGCACTCACTATGGAGCGTTTCCAAATGTCTTTTAAGTTTATTTGGTTTCATTGTCGGCTGCTAAAATTTTTGAGCAAATGATACATAGAGGCCGTTCTTCTTCATTTACTTCAGTAAACGTAAACCCAAAATTTAAGTAACCTTGAGAATATTTTCTTGATTTTATTTTTGGAATTACTCTCGCCTGTACACTTGTTGATGCTTAATTAGTATCGAGTGCTCGCTTACGCCCAGTTAAAAATTTATCCATGATTTTGTATAAATTTAAGTATATTTACCTACTGCTTGGAATATTTTAATACCGCGAATTGCAATTATTATACGCAACCGACAACATAAACATTCACAATAAATTTAACAGGCGCAGTAGGACTGACTAGAATGACTAAACTGACTGTCTGGGTCTGAGGAGGAGAGAATTGAACTCGGAACTTCTCGCGAAGAGAGACGATCGGTTTTGAATTGGTGTTGCCACATATCAATAAACTTACTTATTCTCGGTAATTTGGTAATTAAGGTTTTACTGTAAGTTCAGTGCAAGGGCGGATCCAGAGAGACTGGCTAAAAAATTTGACAAATAAATATACTTTATAAAGTTTGATTTTCTTTATGGCTCTCAAGTGTGTGAAAAGTGCCTTAAAAAAATTTCGATACCACCGAAAAAAGTTCATGTATCACCCCCCCTGCAAATAACCAAAAGTATAACCATTTTGCTTTTCTAACCTTAGTTAACATTTCAATCACGTTTGCTTCAAGTAAATGGTTCATACTTATTTTAGGATTTTAACCTGATGATCGTTTTAACGTTCGAAAACGTTTGTTATTTTGATTGATCCTGAAAGTCACTAATATTCCTCAGTATGTAGCGAGTAACTTATATTAGTATAAAAGCTCTGATATAATACTAATTTTGAAGAAATGAAGAACAGAAGTTAAAGATGAAAAGAGCTAAGAAATATTTTTACATATCGTTTAGTGCCGAAAGTATTTGTGCAAATTGGCAGTTCCTCTTGAACAACCTCCATCTCTACTCCGTTAGATCTACAACTGACGCTTGCTCTGCACCCGGTTCGAGCTTGAGCTGGATTTGATTGAAAAAGGTCTTTTTCTTACTTACGCTATTTTTAATGAAACTTATCTTTTATAATAGGGTATTAGGCTTCAAACTTTTTTTTCTCTAAATGTCGATGAAAATTTGAATTGCCAATTTTTGGATAAGTCATATTATTTGCAGTTATAAAGGAAATGAAAAAATAGCTTTTTTTAAAAGAAAATACAAGATATCTAAGATGTAGGCATCTGAAACTCAAGCTAAAAATTTGCTGTTAATAATTAGTGAAAATTCTCGTAGACTAATTGGTGTTCTCTTATGAAAATTCTATTAATTATATTCCATTGTCATTCAGTACAGCTTCTTTAAAGTGACCAAATAATTCATTATATCTTTTGTCTTTTTTTTAACTCTGGGATTCATATCATTTTTCACACAGAGGAAATTAATTAGGCCGTTAATTGAAATCACTGTTTTACGACAGATATACAATATAACTTGGAACAGATCAGCATGGGACCGGCAAGGCATATTTTGGAGGAGGCCAAGGCTGAATTTGGGCTGTAGTGCCATTTAAGAGAGTTTACGATATATATAGTCTTTTATTTTTTCCGCGAGGGGTATAGTCTCAAATTAGGCGTGTCCCTGGGTGGCGGATAGGGGAATGCCTCGCAAATATGGGTGGTACCGATGAAATGAATTACCCACCGTGGACCAAAACTAGCAAAACAGTAGCGTCTGATCCAGAGTGAACGGCTACGAATAGCGTCTGACCCAGAGTGGGCGACGGATCCAGAACTCACCAACCCGTCTGGAAAGCGAGGTATTTTATTGCCAAAAAACTCTCTTCAGAAAACATGTCGAATTATGAAGCAAACGGAATAGTACCCCAGGTAAGTAGAGTTACCAATTTGGAATCTCACACCGGGAAACTGGTTCGCCTCAAGGATTCTAGGGGAGGCAAATATTCGACATAAATAAATGTAGGAAAGTATAACATCAGATCCATGAACGAAGACACTAAAATCCACGAACTAGAGGAAGAACTGACTAAAATACAGTGGGATTATATCGGTATATCCGAAGTAAAAAGAAAAGGAGAACAAAAAATACAGCTTAAATCAGAAAATTTGTTATATTATAAAGGTAATGAAGAAAAAAAATCAACAATGGAGTAGGATTTATAATAAATAAAAAAGTAGTTAAATACATACAATCTACCAAGGGCATGTCAGATAGAGTAACATACACGAAGCTTAAATTAAAAAGAACGTCCTTAAAAACCATACGAGTGTATTATACGCTCCAACAAGTAGCTACAGCGATGAAGATATTGAACATTTCTACGAAGACATAACAACAGCTATGGAAGAAAAGAAATCAAAATTAACGCTAATAAACGGGTACTTCAATGCCAAAATAGGAGAACAACTATATAAAGAAGAAGACAAAGTAGGACACCATGGATACGACAAAAGAAATAATAGAGGACACACATTGATAAATTACTTATTGAAATTGATTATAGTCTTTCAACGCAAAAATCCATGGTTAAAGACGTAAGAGCCCCAAATCGCTTCTCAACTGGTAGCGCCCAGTCTAGTCCGAGCCAAGCTGATCATTGATAGTAGATTTGAAACAAGAAAGAAAATGGAAAATAATCAGAAATTAGACATGAAAAACTAAAACAAGAAAAACAGACGTACGAGAGAGAGAATAAAGGAAATATTGTCGACCAAGGAAGATATAGAATACAAACATATCGATGAAATAAACATATTTACTAAAACTCTAATGAAAGTGGGTAAGGAAATAGCACAGATAACAACAGAAAAAGAAAGTTTCATATCCCAGGAAACAAAGATTCTTATGAACACAAAAAGAACATTACTAGAACAAGGAGACAGAAATAAAATAGAATACAAAAAAATAAATAAAACTATTAGAAAAAATATCAAGGAGTGTAAAAGTGTAAACGGAGAGTACAGGAAGAAAAAATAGAGAAAACAATTAAAAAAAAATTGAAACATGTAGTGCTTAAAGCAGAACCTGGGAAACATATAAATTAATAGCATAAAGAACAAAGAAAGAGTGGAGACCAACAATATAAAAGAAATTTTACAGATAACGCACGAATATTATACAAATCTCTATAAAACAGAACAAAAACCAACCCAAGAAATCCGTAATCAGTTACAACGGAAAATAAAGAACGTTAACTCTGACCTACAACCAGAAATCAGTAAAAATGAAATAAAAAAGGCACTCAAAGAAATGAAGAATAACAAATCTCATGTGAAAGATGGAATAACTGTGGAAATGCTAAAAAATGAGGGGGGGGGGAATACAGTGGAAGTCCTTTATGTACTAATGAATAAAATATTAAACACAAAACAAATACCCACCACATGGAACGAGGCAATAACACTATTACTATTTAAGAAAGGCGATAGAAAAGATCTGAAAACCTAAAGACCTATAACGCTACTTAATGTAATGTACAAACTGTAAACTAAACAAACAGATTAACAACTAAGTTAGATAATTACCAGTCAAGAGAGCAAGCCAGTTTTAGAAAAGGATTCACTACAAGCGACCTACATTTGAATGTGAAGAATTTTAACCCTTTTAGTGAATTTGTCCCTTCAGAGGGACACTACGATAAGTACCCCTGAAGTATACATCCGACATTTTTTGAGGAAAAAATTATATTATTTATCTTACTTGCTTTAATTGTTATAATTTCAAGATTTTCATTCATAAAAGTACAATTTTCATAATCTTTAGTTATTTTTTGTAATGTCCCTCTGAAAGGACATTGTGTCTTGGTGAATAAAAATAATACAAAACTTTATTTATGCTGGAAATATTTATTCACATAATAATAATAAAACAAACATTTTGAATGAAATTTTGAGGAACAGTTCCTTCCCTTCATAAGACACAGATGAACTTCCCATTTGGTACAAAATATGTGAGTCTTATTTTTGCACCCCTCCAATTTGCATCTAGAATTATCTATTTTTTTCGTCCACATTGGGAATATAATTGTAGCCGTTATAGGTATCTCATTTCTACAAAAGGTCTTGATACACACGTTTTTATTTTGCTTGAACTTACGAACTTTGTCACTTGGCCTTCCTCTCTTAGAAGGATTTTTAAATAGTATTAGACGCTCTGCTACACTCAGAAGACCAATTATCTTGTTTTTGTTGATTCCTAAGAATGCAAGAGCTTGATGTTTGTATTTTATTTCTGAATAGTCTTCTATTTCCTGTTTTAGATCATCAACATTTTCTTCTAGTTCAGTTTCATTTTTATTTGGTCCTTCTGGGCACGTTTTGTCTAGTTCTCTATTTTCTACATCCTCTGCAACCGGGACTAAAAAAATGTTATAATTGACAGTTATATCTTCTTCATGGTCAGACTCATCGTCAGACAACAACGGAACATCCGAGTCGTCATCATTTTCTAAATAGTACACAAGTTCCTGTTTAGTAAGGGGCTTTTTGTTTTTCCACATTTCCTGAAATAAAAAAGATACCATAACTTGTAACTAATAATTATCTAAGTTAAAAGGTCTAAATCATAAAAATTACATAAAATTTTTAAAAACTTCATAAAAAGCATAGCACTGATGCATTATTTATTTAAGCCCAGAGTTTGTTTGTCCCTGCAGAGGGACATAACAAAAATACCCTCTCTATAAACACCGCACTATCTTTAAAAGCAAAACTGTTGATAGGTATAGCAAAACTAATTCTTATACTTACCAACTTAACAATTTTATAGTTTTTATTTATCAAAAAACCAGATTTCTACGTACTTATTTATGGACAAGTTTCACAGCATAGCAAATATATCCAAAACAGCTGACTGTCAATCGGAAGTCATTTGAACTACACCCATATCCGTACGCGGTCTTTTAAATACTTAAGAAATGTTGTTCGTTGCAAGGTATGACAAATATACTATGTGAGTTCTTTTTTTTTAATATAAGTGGAACTGAAAGGGTTAAATTCGTCATTATAAGAATGATTGTGATCTAGAAGGTGAAGTGCGTATGTAGAATCTGTTTTTCTATTATTGAAAGCCCTTTTATGTTCTGCTATTCGTTTATTAAAGTTTCTACCAGTTTGACCGATGTAAGTTTTTGGACAGTCGCCACATTTAAGTTTGTACACACCACTGTGTAAGTGTTTTTTATTTTGGCTCTTGTTGTTTTTGATATATTTGCCTAGGTTGTTATTTGTTCGGAAAGCTGGTGTTATTCCTTTCTTTTTTATGTGTTATTTTGCACAAATTTTATATTTTTAATGAATATTTTTATGTAAAAAATGTATAATGACGATATTTTCTGAATATGTCGACATTATCACGAAATACAAATACATATAAGGACTCCCAACAAGAGAAGACCTTTTTTACAGTTCTCTCCTGTATACGTAAGAAGAAAACTAAACGCAGAATAAACAATTTTTGAGTAACGTATAGAACCGCACATACAAAATAAACAACACAAAAAAAGTTTCTAACTATTAACTACAGGAAACATAAATTCACATAATTTCAGGGGAAATACCACTCAATATTATTAATTATATTTACAAATAATTCATAACTACTTATACCAACATCATTGAGGACGGTGTTGTGGATATTGACCTTCCTTTCTGTATATAATATACAATTAACCTACTTTCGCCCCTCCCCTTTCTGACCTTATATACAGGGACTCTATTTTAAAAATATAATATTTCTGCTTGTTTATTGGCAGTTTGATACGGAGGTTGTCACTGTATCTTCTACACGAAATGTGTAAACGATTTAATCTTTATGAGAAGTCTCCATGTAGAAGGTCACCGTATGGCGTAATCTCTTTTATTAAGACAATTTGGTCTTTTTTCTATGTCTATGGCTTCTCGGATAATTCTTGGTTTATAGAAGCGGATGGGGCCTATAGTTCTAGAGTTTTAAAAATCAATTTTGTGACCTGTATGAAGATAGTGTTGACCTAGAGCTGAAATTGAATCGGAATTGCTACAGAAATGGAATGTTCATAAATCCTATTTTGTATTCTACGATTTGTTTGGCCTATATAGGATCGGGGACCACCAAAAATTTTATAAACTCCGTGCTGATCATTTGGACTGTTGTCTTTGATTGATCGGGCAAGGGATGAAAGTTTTTGTTGGGGGGTAATATTATTTTTATTCCTATTGATATAATAATTTTACCTATTTTGTCAGCGACAATTTTGTAAGGATGAAAAGCTTTCGTATGATAAGGGTTTCATCTTTGGATTGAGATTGAATGGAAGATTGATATCTGTGGATGCTCTTTTTGATGTGATTTTCGCGGTAAACGTTTTGCATGAGTACTTATTCTAAACAAGAGAGCTAAGCAGGTCTACTTGCATCATCGTATTGATCTCGAGACAAGGGCATTAATGACTGAATTAATTTGTGAAGGTGGATGGTTAGAGTTGGCAGGCAAGTAACGATTGGTATGTGTGGGTTTTCGATAAACAGAATAATGAAAACCTTGGGATTGGTTTTTCTTTATGATAACGACGAGAAATGGTAGGGATAAATCAGTTTTTTATACCATTTAGATGGGTTTGAAAAGACACCAAAGCATTCCTGCCATGGGGTCAAATGACAAATGTATCGTCAACATATTGTGGCCAACATGTGGGTTTAAGCATTGATGTGGATAATGCTCGGGTCTCAAAGTCTTCCATAAATATATTGGCCATGACTGGAGATAGAGGGGATCCCATTGGGGTACCATTTATTTGTCTGTAGAATGGATTTTGGAAGATAAAATAGGTGTTGGATACACAATGTTTAATGAGAGATAAGTGGTCTTGTTGGATACTGTATGTAGTTTTCAGAATGTTTAGACTTTCATTTATAGGAATGTTTGTAAAGAGTGAGACAATCTGCCCTATTCTGTAACTACAAATCGAATAGAAAAGAGTCAAATCGAATAGAGGTCAGCAAGTCGGATCGGAATTTCTAGGAATCGGTATTCTGTAACTCATCTCGACCTCTACTATCGGAATGTTGTGTAGAAATTGATTTCGACTAGACAAAAATATCAAAACTTACTAGAATGTCTGACGTATATGGTATTGCTTCGATGAAAAAGAGTTTTTGACGAAGGATGAAGCATTATCGGCGAAAAGTTGTAGGGTTTTGGCCAAATACTTGGCCAATGATTGTGTAGGGCAGTTGCATGCACTGACAATGAAACGTAGAGGAACATCGAGTTTGTGAATTTTGGGAAGGCCATATATTCGAGGAGTTTTGAAAGACTTTTTAGGAGGAGTTAGAGATTGTTTTATGTCAACAGGAAGAGAGATTTTATTGATAATGGCTTTTGTTGTTTACTCCAGATAGGTTGTTGGAATATTAGGAATTGGTTTGTAGTCTGAAGTATTAAAGAGATTTCAGAGTTCATTAATGTAAGAAGAAGTGTTTAGGATGACGGTGGCGTTACCTTCATCGGCGTTAAGAATGACTAGATGTGGATTGGACTGAAGTTCTTTCAGGTCTTTTTTCTCGGAACGCTTCCAACATTTCATCTATGGTCACACATAATCCAGGAGTGTATGCAGATAAACAGTTAGTGACAAACATTTCATATATTTCTCGAATGGGTGCAAGATTATCAACTACCGAATTTTCTTGCCTCTTAGTGGCGTCGTCCAATCTTACAGCTTGGATTATTTGATGAAATCTTTTCTTGGACATAGTAGCTGCAAAAATATCTGGAGTTGTGCCATCTAATTTCCAGAGTTTATCAGTATTTAAATGTTTCGCTTTCTTTACCCCAACAAGGAACAAAAGTCCAAAAAATTCTTGCATTTCCTCGTAGTGAATCTAGGGTGAGTATAAAACACTCTCATCATATCCAGTTTTTGATAATATTATTGATCATAGCGTCCGAGAAAAACACTTTCCAGCATTCTTATCTGGTTTCGGCGCCTTTCGATTTTGCTTTTACCCCAGGTAAGTTCGTAACAATATTACAAGCCATGGTCTTAACTTTGGGAGTGTGTTTATTATGTTTCAACAATAGTGTTTTATCTTTGCCATAAAATATTGAATAACCATCATCTTGGCCGCTTTCTTCCATGGCATCTTCAGGATCACTGGGTAGATCTTGTGTGGACTGTTCAGAATCTGTATGGTGGATACTGTCTTCATAACGAACATCACTTCACAAAGTCCATATTAGAATCTAGTAGTTCCACATCGCTGTCTATCTCTTCATACCATTTTAGTAACCGGTTTTCAATTTTCTTGTCCATATTTACCTGCAATAAACCAAAATAGCGCTTATAATAACGGATCTTCAACAATTTATAGGTATTTCACTAAAAATATTATTAATATTTAAAATTAAAAATAATATTATAACTTTTCTTAAGTGATTAAGTTCTAAACATCAACACACGCCAACACACGCGTAGTTTTTTCTAACGCTCCGACGAACGCGATCGCTCGCGTGTTAAGGTGGGTACACATATGCTCCGAATACCGTCTCGAACCCCGTCGCGTACAGCGACGCGATCAACAGAAGTTCGCGACGTTGTTACAGGGGGCATTGAAATAAATAACGAACCGAACATCGCTCCTACTGTACCAAACATTTTACTGTTCCAGCAGTAATTGAGTTGAATTCGCATGTGCAAGAAGGATGTTGCTGCAGCAGCCTACATTCTTATGCATTATTCAGTTAATTAAAAGAAAAATATTCGTGAAAGAAGATGGTGGCATACACAAATGTATAAAAGTAGGGAGAAATATGGTGGTAATCACTTACTCTTGGATTTAAAATTTCAGTCGGTCAAATTTCAGTGGGTTCTATAAAAATTTCACAAGGATATCTTTAAAAATTCATAAACCACTCAGCTGTTCCGGTGCTTTTACTTTTTTTTATTTTTCCTTTTTCTCTCCGTAATCCAGATAGAAAATTGGTCATTTTTTTACACTTATCCACTGTAATTTCCATTTTAGAAGCAATCTTTTCCCATGCATCGTTTTTTATTTTATTGTAGTATCTGGGATTATTTGTGTCCCATATCTCTTTTTCCCGATAATTTTCGATTAAGAGTAAACTATTCTCTTCCGTCCATTCCACCTTAATGCACTCAACTTTAAAAACACCTTCAACCTTCAAAATAACAGACTGACTATTTTGAATGACTGGAGATTCGATAAAAGATTCGCAAGCTAGTCCAAACATGAATTCGCGGTGTACATTGTCGCGCTCAAATTTCTTTTGATGCGTAGGTATTTTACCGACAACCGATGGATCGCTTCGATGTACGTTGTTGACGCGTCGAGGTACGGTACACGGTTGCATGACTCCGTTCCATCGAGCAAAACGACAATAGAGGGAAGGTAAAGGTAGTGGGGGCAAACATATTGTTAAACAGGAAGTGCGATCTTTAGAGGCTGAGCGAAGATGTAGGTGTTTGTCCTTACACCTTTGTCCTAATGGCTTTGTTTCGCGCACCAGTAATAGGTCGCTGGTTTTTTCCCTTGGGGAACAAGGTTTTTCCTTAGGGAAATAGGTTCACTTTATATATATATATATATATATATATATATATATATATATATATATATATATATATATATATATATTTCTTTGAAGGACCACCCAGAAAACTATGAAAAATGAAGATTCGAAAAGAATGTTTAAACAAATATATTTAAACAAATACAATGTATTTTAAACGCCGCTAACTTGCATATGATACTTGTCGGTGATACAATATTGACACGAACTTATTAATATACCGACTGATTTAAAACACTAATATGCCGCTGGGGCGAGTAGAGCCTGACGCTCCTTCAGTGCTGGAATTTGAACTGATACTGATTAGATGGACTTGAACTGCGAACTGATGTCCATTCTCTCCCCTCAATCACAAACATTCCGAAATCTCCCCCTGACCCCTCGACGTATTAAAAGATATGTTTATTTTTCAAATACCTTTAACTTTGAAACCATTGATAAAAACTACCTGATCAGGGTATTTGTCTCAACTTGCGGAATTTTGGAATGTGTCAGAGGGTAATTTGGAAAATACTTATCCTTTCATTGTTACGATTCTATGAAGGTTTTAGAAACTTGTGTAGAAAGTTATTTAAATGCAAGATAACGGCGCTTTACAGATTATTAGTTACTACAAAGAAACTTTCTATATCTAAACTAATATACAGTATGATACAAAAATAAACTAAATAATATTATACAAAAATAGACTAAAAATATTAAGTATTGTTGTTACGCAACAGAGGCCACATTAAACAAGGAAAGAGAGTCTCTCTCCTTGTTTTTACATCAAATTTAGTTGGATATGTTATTGTTTGTCCCAAATGTCACATGAAATCTTATTTATATTGAAGTTTTTTAACAATTATGTCGCATTTTAGACTCTTATCATTAATAATTAATTAAAACTTTCTCGTCTAAGTCACATTCTGCGAAATATTATATAGCTACTGTTGATAAGTGTCGGAAAATTTAAATTTGGCGCATTCGCATTTCCGGATATGTCCGCCATTAAGGGCCACTTTTTTGGTCTCCTTTTCATAAGGATTAGATTCCCTCTTTTGTCTTATTGCTCGATGCTCCGTTCACACTTGAGAACGCGACGGGGTTCGAGACGGTATTCGGAGCATATGTGTACCCACCTTTAGATTTGAACTTACAATAACTGCTGTCGGCCATAAGATAATAGGTACTCCCACCATTATTTAACATAGTCTTATACGAGTCTTCATAGGAGCATTCCTGGTTGCAGAACCCAAAAGAAGCAATATTTCCAAAATTGTGGCGAAATATTTAAAAATGTTAGATTTTTTCTGAAGATGAGAGTGATGGAGGGTTAAGAGACCAATAAATGGTGCTTTTACCCTATATGCTGAATATATTAATATGTATTTTTAATTATAATATTATTTAACTTATTTAAATATTTTTATTTATTAGCGAAATGTGGGAAGACGAAGAATATCCTGGCTTAAGAACTTAAGGGAATGGTTTGAATGTAGTAGTGCAGAACTTTTTAGGGCGGCAGTCAACAAAGTCCGCATAGCCATGATGATTTCTAACCTTCGATAGAAGATGGAACTTAAAGAAGAAGAAATATTTTTAAATAACTAACCACTATCCGCAAATAATCTTAAAATACATTTTATCGATAATTAATTTATTTTTTTAGTGTTTGTTGTCCATTAACTCAATTTTTCGTATTTTTTTTTTATTTTTTAATTGTATAATAATACTGTGCAAACAAATCTACTATCAGTATATGAAAATACCATTATTAAATTTTTAACTATTGTCATTTAAAGTAAAATTGTGGTTTATTCCCAATAAAAATAGTAAAATGCGTTTGCTGTTTTACATTGTTCTACTGTTTATCCTATGAGCTCGTAGCTTCGATTATTCGAAAACCATTATTTTCATTGTAACACGAAATGGTACATTTGTAAATTGTTGTCGAACTAAATGGGAGCGATCACAGAAATTACATACGCAAGCCCACGCACACCCTGTAATGTAAATATTTGTCAAAGCATTTGAGTTAATAAAGCCTATGTCCGTCTAATCAATACACTCACCAAAATAACGTAGGTGGCTAATTTAATTGATTTAAGTGTTTTTAGGCACTAGGGCAATTGATTTTAAATTAAACTTCAATTGTTGATGCCAGGTATCGAATAAACTATACATTAACAAAGATAAAATAAAAGCATTAATTAAATATACGGTTTCATATAATAATTTAAATATATAACAATAACGATTGTCGGTTATCATTTAATGCAGTGGTTCCCAACCTTTTTCCCATGATCGCCCTCTTAGACAGGTTTCACCAGTTATGAATACTACAATCGCCCCCCCCCTCGACCCAATTAAAAATTGAAACAAATAATTAATCCATACAAAAGGTAAGTATCCATATTTATTTATTTTTACATTTCGTAAAATGATAATGGTTACATGTGCGTAAAAAACTTGTTAATGACATAATTTCTTAATGTCTGACTCAATGTTGTTTAATAACAACCTCAAATCCCCACTTTCTATTATGTCGAGCCTATTTCTTTGTCTGTTTTTCAATATACACAAAGAACTAAAACCTTTCTCCACTAGATGAATGTTGTGGGGAATGCTAATAATAATAATTTGATTGCATTCCACAAGATTGGATACACTTCTTTTATCCGCGGTCAAAATCTTTCATACCTACACTCCCGAAACAAGCGTTCAATTTCAACATCATGTTTCAAATCAATTAGGTTTTCTTGAAGAGAAGGACATACCGTTGAAACTTTCACGCTGCAAGGATTGACAAACCAAGTTGGTACTTTCAGACTAGTCAAATCTTGGAATCGGGACTGCAGATCTTCTTTTAGTGTTTGAAGGTGGAGGCAGTATGTTTGAAGATCCTCAGAATCACCACAAGAAGATTTTAAGTTGGGGAATTTGGTTAGATTTCTTCTCTGCATATTTTCTTCAAAAATACTCCCCTCACTTTGGCCATATTTATGTTCTTCCCCTGTAGTTGCAGGTTCATTTCATTTAATTTTTAAAAAATATCTGATAATTAAGATATGTCGTTTCGCTTCTCTTGTAGTTCTGTACTCAGTGTGGGGTCAGTAGTATTAGGAAATTCAATAACAGTATCCATGAGACTGAAGAACTTTACAAAGCCAACGGACTTCCGTATGTAGTAGCAATGTATTATATCTCATCATTTTCTTTACAAAGTGTACGAAATATTCGATCATTCTTTGGTTTTGCTTTAATTTTATTTGCCGCATCTATGACAAGTCGAAATTCTTGGCAGCCAAATTCTCTCTGTGAATGACGCAGTGAACACACAAAATTCCAGGTACTGCTTGTTTCAGATGTGCAATAAATCCCCGATGGCGTCCTGTCATTGCTACTCCACCGTCAGTAGCATAGGCGATCATATTTAATAAGGGAATCTCTTTTTCCTTAAAAAATATCTTAACGACCTCAAGTATGAAGGATCCTTTTGTATCAGTAATCAGACTTCTAGTAAACAGCATTTCCTTGGCCATTTCTCCATTGTCGTCAATGAATTGGATATATGACATACATCAAGTTGCACAGTAAACCCTCTGCTTTTCAATTTGTTGCAGAAAACATCTTCGACATTCGCTCCCATTTCATCAATCCTTCTAGAGACAGTATTATTGCTGAGACGAACTGCATCTGTTACTTGGCTAGTCTGACTGGATCCCAACATAGTATCAACTACCTCTTTGACAGTTGGGAGGATGAGTTCTTCTCCAATTGTGTGCGGCTTGGCACTTTTTGCTATTAACAATATTACCTTGTAGTAAGGTTATGTCCGAATTGACATAACAGTTTCACAAATAAATCACAGTATCTTTAATAAAATAACAATTCACTGAACACAATGACTGTCAGTTAAAACAAAAAACTTTATATACCACAATGCAAAACTGGGAAACTAAAGACTTCCGCATTTGAAGCGACGACAACCTCGGCCTTTCGCTTTTTGTTCGAGTCAGATCGGCAGGAGCGGTACCAAGTTCTCATCATTCTTATCGCACTTCTCTCTTTTTCTCTTTTGTGCTGATGATCGTACAATACGAAAGCTCGATCAAAAGAAAATGTAAAATTCGTTATAATGTATAATTATAACGATAATGTATACAATTAAATTGTATTATTATTCATAGCTCTTTGTGGCTAGACTAGATATTTGTGTTATTATTACCTGCATTGGTATACATATATTTACTTTTTATTATCCTATGGGATCGAACCCATTGTATTGTATTTTTTTCTCTTTTCTTATTTTTCTCAATTATACATTTCTCATGTTCCGGATGCTTAACGCCCCCCTTATCGCCCCCTTTTCTCTGTCGCCCCCCATATCGCCCCCTTCGCTCCCCTGAATATCTCAAATCGCCCCCGGTTGGGAATCACTGATTTAATGTACCGTAGTTTCGTGTGATTTTGACTCGATTTCTAAATTTAAATGTAGATTTCAGTAATCTGAATATATAAAAGTACAGTGTTACCTCAACATACGAGTTTAATTCGCTCAATTACCTTGCTTGTATGTCAAATTACTCGTATCTCAAAGCAATTTTCCCCATTAAAATTAACTGCAATGCCATTAATCCGTTTCAGCTGCCAAAACAGCACTTCAGTTGTTTTTGTTGAATTTTTTAAATAAGAAAAATGTATTTACAAGAAGAAGCATTTATAGTAAAATAACAAATACATATTCTATAAAAACTTAATTTAATAAAAATTAAAATGCTTACGAAAGCCTAATTTTCGTCACTGGTCTTCGCTTTTTCCTAACGCTTTGCTCATTTTCATCTGCAGATTGTTTAAAAAGCTGTTCAAGAGGTTGTTTCTTCACCTCTTTGAGGATATTGAGGAAATGAGTAAGAAAAATTGTCTGACCACCGTATAGTTTTGTATGCCTATTTTTTAATTTATTTTTTAAAGTACTTATTTGTACTCCAAATTCTATTGCAGCGTTTCTCTGAGATATAACTCCATTTCTGATAGTTTCTAGGGTTCTTTTGACTATGTCAGCCGTATAATTTCTATAATTTCTACTACCAGCAACACGTTTGTAATTGGAGGGCATTTAAAAGAAAAAAAGGTTGCCTATGTCGTTAGTCCTAGTTAATAAACCCTGCAGTTGTTAAAAGTTTAAATTCAAATTTAAAATCAGCATTTACTTACTTTAATTTAATATAAAATCAACTAATGACCAAAATCCGACAATCATCAAACTGAGTCAAATTCACCCGAAAACTATTAAATTCTGTAGCACCTTGCAAATAATACCCAACCTTCTTAGTGTCTATGTATAGAATTAAATAATGCTATACGGCAGTTAGGAATTCGCAGCTTTTCAATACGCAACTATGTAATTAATCTTACTCTTAAAAGTATTATTGGTAACTATCAATCGATCAAAAAATCTTATGTGAAATGGCTACATTTTAGAAAATCGTTTTTTTCTTAATGTAACAAGTATTTTATTAAAATATTCCTATAGTTCATATAGTACTAGCCTAGTTACCAAAATATCTTTCTCATAAAATGAGCCAAAGTCACCCTGGTTTGCCAAAGTCACCCCAAATTCTTCTTCTTTGGTGCCTGATCCAATTAGTGGAAGTTGGCGACAATTCTGGTATACTCATCTCGATTTTGTGTGGCTCTAAAGAGTGCATGGGCATAAAGGTTTGTCCAATCCCTTATATTTTTAAGCCATGAGTATTTCTTTCTTTCGATGCCCCGTTTCCCTTTTATCTTCCCTTTCATAATAAGCTTTAAGAACTAGTACTTGGAATGTCGAAATATATGACCCAGATAAGCAGTTTTTCTTTTTATTATTGGCAGCAATTCTCGTTATCGACCCATTCGATTTATTTCTTCGACATTTGTTGTATGATCCGTCCAGGGAATTTTAAATAGTCCTCTAAATACACACAATTCAAAGGCCTCTAATCGGTTCATCACGCTGGCCTTTATGGTCCAGGTTTCTATACCATATAGCAGTATAGAGTAAATGTAACATTTTACAAAGTAATATCGAAGCCTTATGTTAAGGATGCTAGTGCTTAGCAAGGTTCTCATATTAGTAAATGTTGTTCTGGCCTGCTCAATCCTGCTACGTATCTCTATGTCTGGATCTAGATCTTCAGTTATCCAACTACCGAGATATCTGAACTTGGGGACCTTTGGGATGTTTTAATTGTTTATTCTTATATTTAATTGCATATTTCGTGTTCTACTAACCACCATTACCTTCGTCATCTCTATATTAATCTTCAATCCCAGTCGGTCTTCTTCAGTGTTTCGCTTCTTGGCTATTAGCTATTATGACTATATTATCATCATAGCTAAGACTACTAATAGTCTGTCCGTTGATTTTGATTCCATCAAGAATAAAAAGGAGGGGCGACAGAACACAACCCTGCCGTACACCTTTTTCGATTGAGAAATATGATGTAGATTCCAGTCCTACTTTCACAGATGCCACTTGATTCATATAACAGTTCTTTATGATTTTAAGGTCATTCTCATCTATCGAACGTTCTTGGAGCAATCCAAAATTACAGTTGTATAATGTAAAAAAAAACTTTTAATGCAATTAGCTATTAATGGTCAAAGACTTACAAAACAATAATTATGAAATAAGAAGATAATGATAACAACCTAGATATTAAAAATCGGATTTATACCCTATGTATGTATTCTCTTTTAAAACAATTAATTTTAAGTCCCGTCTCTTGTCCCACTGTGTTAATGGACTTTAAAAGACACTGTAATCACTTTATTATTCCTACAAAACTATCTTATAAGTAGGGCAAAAATTCTTTGTGTTATTTTAGAATGTGCCCCATACAATAATATTTTGATTATCGTGTTTGTTTAAATCCATGAATAATTTAAATCTTTCAGTAAAACTCCTAAAAAAACATTTCTTGGGACACACCCTTCCCATATATGGTTATTTTTGAGGTAGATACTACAGACGTCTCTATTTGCGTGGGTTTTATATTCCAGAGCCATTTCGAATCCCACATTTAAACCCCTTTTAAAAATTCCTCCGGTGCTCATATTGTATTATCCAAATCTCGTTTAGTTTTGTGAAACAAAATCCCTTCGTCGGAAACAAAGAGAAAAAGGGCGAGAACTCAGAATTTTCTAGACTGGTAGGAAGCTGTGTACTTTAAACTCAAAGTGAAAAAGGGTAAATTGCGAAACGCTACCAAGCAGAGCAATGTACAAAGACTTGAGAAGCCGTAAGTTAATAACTAATTGAATCATTTGCAGACACTTTGTATTCTACAGCCCTCATATTGGTATTAGTCTAGGGGAAAGTGTGATTTTATTATAAAGTGGCTTGCTTTAGCAACAGGCTAAACTGTTAAAGCTTGTAGATGATATCGATGGCTAAACAGTGGTTTTAAAAAATAAAACATAATTTTCTTTTACTCCAAAGTATTAGTAATTATTTTTATGGTATCTTTGTCACATTTTTGTGGCTCCGAGTGTAATTTTGACAACCTTCAAATTATTTTTGATTCTAAATCATGGAATATTATGAAAAGATTCTTCAGCTGCTAGTTCCCGTGCCAAGTTTAAGTTATAGGTTTAGTATAGATATATGAAAGTTATGTCCCATAGTGCCTTACCATCAAGTGTTTTCATCTCTGCTGTTTCTAATATCCTTTTTGCCCTGTTTCCTTTTTATTTCTCTAACTAAAGTATTAGTTTCATTTCTGATTAGTTTATACCGACTATCAGTCTGTTGTGTTTGTTGTGTTCTGTATTTAAAAAAAATCTTTCTTCTTTTCATTCGATTTTGTCTTTACTTTCTTCATAAACAATGGTGTTTTCTTTTTTGATATGTTAGTGTTCGTTACTTTCCTCTCTTCAAGTGATTCTGTTGCAGCGTTAATTATGTGTCTTTTTGAGTTTTTCCTAGCTTTCCTCGATGTTATCTTTTTCTAATATGGCATTTTGAAACATAGATCTTTTAGTTCAACTACTAAACACAATCTATTCCACAGGAATCATTCCACGTGAAATGCTGACATCAACATTTATTTGTCTACCAAAGAAAGTAGATGCCAAAGAATGTAGTGATTATCAAACGATCAGTCTAATGTCACATACTTTAAAAACTCTGCTAAAAATCATCAATAATAGAATACACGCTAAGCTGGAGATGGATATTAGTGATTTCCAGTTAGGATTTTGGAATGGAATGGGCACAAAAGAGGTACTATTTTCTTTTATCGTGCTGACCCAAAGATGTTTGGATGTTCATCGAGATCTTTGTGTATGCTTTAGAGATTACAACTAGGCATTCAATAAAGTAAAACATGACCGACTTATCCTCCTCAATCCTTTAGCCCTTGTCAGGGCGTAGCGACACTCTAAATATTGTTAGTCTGCTGTCTCCATTGACTGCGATCTTGTGCCACATGGACGGCTTCATGTAGGGATTTTCCCACCAAACTCTTCATTTGGTCTACCCATTGTATTGGAGATCTTCCTCTTGGTCTTCGGCCTTCTACCTTTCCTTCTACTACCAATAGTTCCATGGTGCCCGTTCTTCTAGCTATGTGGCCGAAGTAAGTTAGGTATGCTTGGTTTACTTTTTTTAGTAGCCTGTCTTTTATATAAAGCTCTTCCAGAATTGACAGGTTGGTTCTATGTTCTGTCCAGGACACGCGTAGAATTCTTCTATATACCCACATTTCGAAGGCTTCGATCTTACTCCTATCGATTTTTTTGAGAATCCATGTTTCAGCTGCATATGTAGCAATGGGAAAAATAAGGGCATTGATCAACCTAAGCTTAGTATTCCTTGTTATTGTTCGGTCTTTCCATATTTTAATTAATTTAGCAGTTGCGGTTCGGGCTATTCCTAGTCTACGTTTGATTTCTGAGGAACAATCACCATTGTTGGTTATCAGAGAGCCCAAGTATACAAATCTGTCGACTACTTCGAAAATCCCTATTTAGCGTATATGCGGTAGATTATTATTTGCTCTGTCTACAATCATTATTTTTGTTTTTCCGGCGTTGATCTGAAGTCCGAATTCTTCACTTATTCGGCTTAGCCGTTCGATGATGGTAATCATTTCGACTTCATTCGCTGCTAGTATAAGTGTGTCATCTGCGTATCGCAGGTTACTGATTTTTCTGCCTCCTATAGTGATTCCTCCATCCCATTCATCTAGTACTTTTCTCATTATATATTCAGAATATATGTTGTACAATAATGGTGATAGTATGCAACCTTGTCTAGTTCCTTTCCCTGTTTTGAATGCATTTGAATATATTCCATGTACTTTAACTTTGGCTGTGTTTTTATTATACAGATTTCTTATTAGGTTAACTAGGTGGTTAGGTACTCTCATATTTTCCATAATACTCCAGAGAGGATCCCATTTTACTGAATCAGAAGCCTTTGTGTAATCTACAAAACAGAGCAACATTGGTATGTTATGTTCTCTCGCTTTTTCTACTTACCGACTTATAGACGTACTCAAAAACAAGAATCTGGATGTGAGGGATGTAACATTGATATCAAATTTATACTACAGCCAACGATCAAATGTGAAAATTGGAAGAGAAGTGTCAGAAGTGGAGATAAGGAGAGGGGTCAGAGGGTTGCATACTGTCGCCATTATTGTTTAATGCGTATTCTGAAGAAATCATATAAGAAGCTTTGGTAACCGAGAAAGTCGGCATAAAAGTGAACGGAAGTTTAATTAACAACATTAGATATGCCAACAATACAGTCATAATAGCCGAAAACTTAAGAGACTTAGAAAGAATAATGAAGAAAATATTAAGATGTAGTGGAGAATACGTACTCTCTCTTGACATCAAAAAAACCAAATTCATGAAAATTAGTAAGAACAACAATACAAATGAAATATTAACGGTAGGTGGCCAGCAGATTGAGAGAGTAAAAAGATATACTTTCTTGGGAACGAAAATTACAGAAAATAACGATTATACTGCAGAAATAAGAGTCAGAATTGAAAAAGCACGTGCAACTTTGTGAAAATGAAAAAGATTTTATGCAGCAAAGATCTGACATTGGCCCTCAGAATAACGCTAATTAAATGCTATGTTCACAGTGTACTCTACTATGTGTTTGAAATGTGGACATTTAGAAGATTGCTAAGGATTTCTTGGGAAGATAGAGTCACGAATGCAGAAGTGTTAAGGAGAATAGGCAGAGAGAAGGAAATGAAAAATACAATAAAAGGAAGGAAATTGCAATATCTCGGACATGTAATGAGAGGCGAAATATTCAACATTTTAAGACTCATAATTCAAGGAAAAATAGAGGGTAGGAGAAGCGTAGGAAGAAAACGCGTTTCCTGGTTGAAGAACCTGAGAGAGTGGTTTGGTTGCAGCTCAAGGCAATTGTTCAGAGCAGTTGCCTCGAAAGTCAGAATAGCCGTAATGGTTGTCAACCTTCGTCGCGGAGATGGCAATTAAAGAAGAAGAATATGGCATTCCCAGCGATCTTCTGTGATATTTTTTTTCTGTATAAGTATTCCGCGGATTCAATATTTAGTCCTTCGACATTGAATTTTGTTTGTTTTGACGCCGCTCTCTAGGGTATGAAGTATTTCAGGATGTTTCTTATTTTACATTATATTAGGTTATGGTCGCTACCTACATCTACTGAGTTAAGTTGTATATATATATATATATATATATATATATATATATATATATATATATACATATATATTGCAAAATTGGAAAGTCAGCGAATATTCCTTCTATTTACCACTTTTTGAGTGGTAAGCTACAAAAAGCGCCACCTATTTTGACGGCCTTAACCAAAATGATTTACCACTATCGCTTTCTGTCTTTTTGAAATGTACAAAAAAATACAGATTTGTAAATCTTTTACTAAAAATTTATCCGGTCGAGTTCAATGATCAAAAACGAGCAAAACCTTATCTCTTGCTGTACTGCTCCACCACAGGCTGATCAGACAACAGCGTATTCTAGTCTAAGTTGCAGATTCATTTAGACATACTACTTTAGTCTTTTCATTTTTCTATAGTCGACTGCCAGTTCCGCTTCGCTATCTGACCGTCAGATATATGAACATAATTATAACATTGAAAAATTAAAGGCAAATATCGAGCACAATTTTATTAATCAAATCTTGCCCAAGTTCTTTTGCTTTCTACAACATCATCAGGGGCATTTTGTAAAGTTTGGGCTATTCAGCAAGCGCAGAATGTAATAAACATGAAATAAACATAAATTGTACATAACACTACACTAAAACAAGAACAAACAGTTTAAAATTATTTAAAAATTATTCTACGCTTTATTCTTGTCGGCAACGTACGTTACATTTTCTTCTAATGTCTTCACTTCTCTTTCGATATCTCAGCTATAACTTTTCTTAGTACTCTCATCTCTGCCCTTTCCAGCAGTCTTTGCGTTGTGGCTTTTTTTGGGTATTGTTTCTAAGGAATATGTCATTACACTGCCTTTATAAATTCTTGATTTCATCTCAGTGTTAATCTGTCTCTTTCGCCATATAGCGTTATTAAGGCATCCTGACAGTCTATTTGGTTTTTGTACTTGATCTATTACTTCTTTGTCCAGGTCTCCATAGCTAGATAGTGTAATTCTCAGGTCTTTTATTTCCATTACTTGTTTAATACTGATGCTATCAATTTATATTTTACATCTGGTTAGTTCTTTTCTGACTACTATTATTTTAGGTTTTTGAAATGAAATGGCCATATTAAATTCTTTTACTCTTATGTTAAACCTGTGAATCAGTCTTTGCAGACTATCTTCATCTTGGGCTATCAATATTACGTCGTCTACGTAACAGCGTATTTTTAATTTTTTTCCCATTCCGTATCCTCTTCCTTTGTTAACGCTTTTGATGATTTCATCCATGATCAAATTGAAGACCATGGGGCTCAATCAACCTGCTTGTCTTATTTCGCTACCTATTTCTATAACTTCTGTAAGTTGTCCATCTATTCTGACTTTCATTTTATTGTTTGGGTAGATGTTTTCGATAGTTTTTATAGTATTTATGGAAACTTCTCTATTCTAGCGAAGATGGATTACATCTTTGAGTCTTACTCTGTTTTTCTTTAGATCAATCAAGACATAATAACCACATGATCTTCATTACATGATCAATAAATCGGTTTTCTTTGAAGTCATAGCGAATACTAATATAGGTGTTTTTCTTAAAAAGTTGGTAAATTTCATAATTATGTTTAGATATCCATATCTCATTTTCTGTCTAACGAGCTTCTTTACCAAAGTCATCAAGGATAAGACCTAACAAGACCAGTTTGTAGGTCTCATAGTCGCAATTTTTTTAGGAGAATAATTGACTGGCGCAGATAATAATTGACCTTTCTTCTTTACTTGAGCTTTGAACCGAGAGTGACACTTTTAGTGACTCAATCGACGACCTACACGTGCAAAAAACGTAGTTCTTTCACTACATAGTTTGACATAAATCCATTAAAGCTCATTTGAGTTATAACAAACTAGAAACAAATATATAACTTTTACGAATACAGGTGCACCAACAATACAAAATATACATAAAGATAGGAACTCATCAGATGTACAGAATCGATAAAGTACTCAGTTTTGCTAATTGTTTGTTTTTTTTTCTGATACTTTGAGGAAGTTTTTTTTGTATAAATTTGATCGTATATAAAAAATTTTGATAACTTAGTTTTTAAATGAAGCATAAAGAAGGCAATGAGAACTCGAGTTTTTGCTTCCAGATGTTGACAATGACATCAGTGAAATATGCTGTGCAAAGATATTTGTCTGCGTAAGTATAAATCAATTTAATAAATTTTTATCGTCATATATTTTAAAAATAATTTTCTAAAACAAATAGACCTGCTTGAAAACTGTTTTTTCTAAAAAGTACCTAGTATATATACAGCATAGTGATTTTTGACTACTTTGTAGGTGTACTCGGCAATCCAAAGTTAAGGAGGCTGCATCTGAGAGGAAGCAAGATTAATGGGCACTTGTGCCATGAAACAAAGTTCGTAATTAATGTAAAACGCCGATTTAATCAGTCGATAAAGATGAAGCGCCCTCTCTCGAAGAGGAAACCACTAATAGCGGAGTTTACCAGATGTGTTTCTAGATCATTTCATGTAGATTGCTAACCAGAAATGGCGTTCGGCTTTTTGTGGCAAATTTAACGGCAGTTGCTAGATTTAGGATTATTGTGGTTTCACTTTCTGTTATAATTTCGGGGTGTCGTCTTCGGTGCGAAGGATTTAAAGGCGGCAGACATCTTGTTGCTATTTGCGGATTGAATTTCTGCTACCGAGAAAAAAAGGAAATATGCTATTACCAATAAAAAGAAAAAAATAGTAAAATATTCTTTATTAATATCATTCTAATTTAAATCTATTTTGAAAGTGAGTAATTTAAAATTCGTCATTAAAAGGATGATTATGGACTAGAAGGTGAAGTGCGTACGTAGAATCTGTTTTTCTATTATTGAAAGTCCTTTTATGTTCTGCTATACGTTCTATAAAAGCTCTACCAATTTGACCGATGTCAGTTTTTGGACAATCGCCACATTTAAGTTTGTATAAACCGCTGTGTAATTGCTTTTTCTTTTGGCTCTTGTTGTTCTTAATATATTTGCCTAAGTTGTTGTTGGTTTTAAAAGCTGGTGTTATTCTTTTTTATGTGTTTGGCTATTATAGTTGATATTTGGCATGTATAATATGTAATCAAGCAATAGGTACGATACGTCTCTCATGGGAACGGCAAGTCGTTTTCAAATAAATATTATGACATTAAAAAGATACGTTCGCAGACAACGATCGGAAAATGTTGAAATATCCTTCTCTTCTGATTACAAGAAGACTCAAATATTTACAAATGCAGAGGAAAATGCACCATGGCCTTACAAGAAAACAAGTAAAAGAACTGTTGTACGAGTTTGCCGTAAGAAATAGTAGAAAAATACCTTTTTCGTGGAATAAGCATAAGCATACCAGTTACAACTGGTTATACGGATTT
The DNA here is from genome assembly GCA_918026665.1 of Diabrotica balteata. Lineage (NCBI taxonomy): Eukaryota > Metazoa > Arthropoda > Insecta > Coleoptera > Chrysomelidae > Diabrotica > Diabrotica balteata. The sequence continues at coordinate 117,735,700 of OU898283.1, forward strand.
CTGAAGAGGATGAAGACCTTATCACTACACTCTCCGGAAGTCAGAAGACCAACTAGTCGTTCTAGAGCAACTGGTTTCAACACAAATAATGTATCAAAATTTTTCGGAAATTTAAAAACAGTTCTTAAAAACCATGGAATTGGACCAGAAAAAATTTGGAGCGTGGACAAAACTGGACTTTCCACTGTCTATAAAAGCCAAAGAAGATTATTGCATGCAAAGGTGAAAAGCACGTTGGTAAAATTACGTCAGTGGAACGTAAAGCAACAGTAACAGATAACAGATTGTTTGTTGAACAATCGATGCAATTGGAAACCATACACCTACCGCCTTTTATGGTTTTCTCTTGAAAACTTTGGCAAGATCGCATGATTGATAATGGCTTACCAGGGACCACCGGCGTAGTTTATGAAAGTGGATGGATGACCGCTTCTAATTTTATCAAATTTTTAGAACATTTTCAAAAACATGTAAAGGCGGCTGCCGACAATAAATGTATAATCATAATGGACAATCTTGATAACCACGTTACTCTCGAAGCCATAACATATGCCAAAGAAGACGGAATAATGCTTCTTACCATACCATTTTTCTGCCACTTTTAGTAGCCGAGAAATGATCAGACCTCATCCTAAAGCCAGGTCCAAGACTTCAAAAAAGGGTAGAAAGGGTGCAACTATAAAAATTCTCACAGCTACACCAGAAAAACTTGCGCTTGAAGCTGAAGTTAGAGCTAAAAAAAAAAAATTAGAAAAAGAACAAGAGGCCAAAGTAAGAGCACTTAAAAAAATGATTAAACAAAAACTTAAGGATTTGAGGGAATCTTTAAGTTCGGGGCAGTAACATTATGCTAGGATCGTAAGAGTCTGAATATGATCCTCATAATTAACGAAAAGGGCATAAACATAAATGGAGAGCAGCTTAGTCACCTCAGGTTCGCGGACGATATAGTCCTGATAACAGATCGCATAGATCATGCCATCGAAATGTGCGAAAGACTCTATCATGCCTCTACACAAGTGGGTTTAAAGATCAATAACTCAAAAACACAAGTGATGACAAACCTTGTTCTGAGTGAGAACATCAACATAGCTGGAACAAGTATAGAACAAACATCAGCATACAAATATCTGGGACACGAAATTCGCTTAAGTAGAGATAACCAGACCAATGAACTAATACGTAGAATAGGGTTGACATGGGCAGCTTATGGAAAGCTAAGAGACGTTTTCCAATCAGCTCTTCCCATCTGCTTGAAGAGAAAAGTCTTCGATCAATGTGTGCTGCCGGTTCTAACCTATGGTGCGGAGACGCTAACACTTACTAAGACGTCCGCAAACAAAATTCGAACAACACAGAGGGCAATGGAACGGTCCATGTTGGGATTAACCCTGAGAGGCAGATGGACAAAACGCATTCTCGAGTGGAGACCCAGACAAGATGCCTTTAGGAATAGAGGACGACCACCAACAAGATGGACGGATGACCTGAAACGGACACATCAAAATTGGATGCAGGCGGCTCAGGACAGAAATTTGTGGGGTGAACTACGGTGTGCAAGATTGGGTAATTGTAAGCTTTATTTTCGAAAACAACTTAGTCCATCGTTATGCAGGACAGATAACGGGAAGAAAGAATGAGGATTTTAAAATCAAATTTTTAGCATCCAATTTTTGATTTTATTTTAATATTATAAATCTGGGAAGGCATAATCAAGTTACCCATACACAAGAATCAAGTCTCACTAATATTAGCAGTATTATTTTCGGGTGTATAACACCCAAAACTTTGATAAATTCGTAATGTTACACTAAATTATCAAGGTTCTAGATCGGTTATAAAAAAAGTTATCTGAAAAAATGTAACGTTGGGATCAAGTATCCCTCTTCTTCCCTAATGATATACAGTTCTATCTCGAAGTTTTTTTTTTGACACGGGAAACAAAAGTTTTCAGTGTTTTATTGTTCGATAAAATGAATTTCTATCAAGTAATGGTCGAATCCATTACTTATTGAACTAAAATATATTATTAACACTCTTGATAGGATATGTAGCCATTTCCAGCTGATGTGAAGTAAAAGCTACAATGTTTAAAATATTGCTTCATACAGTGTGAATATCTTATAAAGCTTGCAAGGTAATCTCGCCTCAAAGGATAATAAAACTATTCCGTAGCATTTGGAATATTTTAAAACTCAAAGTTTAAATGTTTAATAAAGAGTATTACTGGCCATTTCACAGAAAACATAAAACTTTTATTCACTTGAACTATACACGAAAGCCATCTTTAGAGCAAATTATGCTTTTTGTTATATTTAATAAAACTGCAAATATTACTGGAAACCGAGATTTAAAGATGTAGTTGTTGGCTGTTATAAGTCCTTGATTTATTTACAGTACAGTTATTGTTAACTGATATATTTTTAAATCTTAAATTCTTCTTATTCTTCTTAAGGTGCCGTACATTTCTGCGTAGGCGTCTACCGTACATCGTCTTGTCAGGTGAGATGTTAAATATTCTGGATTAAATAATTTTGTTTTTAGCAGCATTGCGAAGCATTTCATAGCTTAAATAACTTCTTTAAATTGTAAAACTATGTTAGTTGTAAAATATATTGTTACGGTAGTTTCGTCGGATTTACTTCAAATAGAAAAAGTTCGTTGACGACAAAGAAGAAGTATTGAAAAAGCCTGGAATTTTCGAGATGCCGTCAAAAAATCTGGACATGCCTTATGAAGTCTGGAACGTCAGAGAATATAAGATCGAATTTTTGCTATTACGCTAATCGTGAACAAAATATATACGGGGTTAATAAAAAATTGCTTATGGAAAGAATAGGAGATCTATGTAGAACAGTGAGCGTTGGGCCAAGTCCTCCTCTTAGAAGGCATCATAAAACGTCACTGTACGATGAGTCATTTGACACTTGTTGCGAGAAATGATGATTGGCGGAAAGCCACTTTTTCTTCTTCTTGTCGTTGTTAACTGAAAGATGTATTGCCAGCTACTGTATCCTTCATGTCAATTCTTCTTCTTTTCAGGCAGCTGTAACGACTTCTTTTTGGGCGTGTGTCTTCGTCTTCTTGTCTTCTTTTCGGCTGTCATTGTTCTTTTTCTCTTTGTCTGTTATCTGATTTCACCTTTTTTTTCGACTACAGTGGCGTCTGTCATGTCAACTCGTCATATTTTCGGGCTATTGTCGTGTTAACTCGTCTTCATTTTGTCTGTCATTGCATCTGTCATGTCAATTCGTTTTGTCGTCTTTTTTCTTTCGAGTTGCTGTCATGTAAATTCGTCTTCTTTTCGTCTGTGATGGCGTCTGTCGTGTCAATTCGTCTTCTCTTCGGGCATCTGTCATGTCATCGTCTTCTTTTCGGGCATCTGTCATGTCAATTCGCCTTCTCGTCTTCTTTTTGGCCGCTGTCATGTCAATTTGTATTCTTTTGTCTGTCATGGTGTCTGTCATATCAATGCATCTTCTCGTCTTTTTTTCGGGCCATTATCGGTCTTGTCGGTTTCTCTTCTTCTTTTTTATCCGTTATCTCGAGTGGGTGTTTACATGTCACCATGTGGGGAGTTTATAAATGTGGGCAGATGCACATCATTGTGAGAAAGTTTAAATGCCCATTGTCGGCGTTTCTATGTCACCATTAATTGGACGAGACGCAAGCCCATCATGATCATGATCCGACGATACCCACCTGTTGATATGATAGAGATAGATAAGAAAGAAAAAGAATTGTATATATATATATATATATATATATATATATATATTATATATATATATATATATATATATATATATATATATATATATATAACAAGCGAATCTTCTACAGCTGGCGCCGCTTCTCGCATCCTAATTTCCAGCGTTTTCTGTCGAAGCAATCTTCAGTTGTTAGATCTCTGGCGGTCATTGCATCGTTGACATCGTCTCTCCAGGATCGTCTTGGTCTACCTCGTTTTCTTTTAGTTGGCAGAGTCCATTCTTCTATTTTTTTTGGCCATCTGTTTTTCGTCATTCTCTGAAGGTGTCCATACCAGTCAATTCAATTTCCATTTCTCTCCCAATATCTTCGTTTCTTACCCTATCAAGTCTAGTGAGCTGGCAACATCGTCTCCAGTAGTTCATTTCCATGGCCTTAATTTTTGATTTGTTTCTTTGGTTTATTTCCCAGAGTTCGGCGCCGTACAGTCCAATACTTTCTATTATTGTTTTATAAATTCTTCTTTTATTCTCTTTTGTTATTTTTTTATTCCATAATAGTCCGTGTAGCAGTCTGGTGGCTGATCTTGCTTGGCCAATCCTGGAATGTATTTCTTCGCTACTTCCTGCTTTTGATGTTATTTGGACTCCCAAGTACTTAAAATTGTCTGTTGGTTTTATAGTTCCCATTTCGATTTGTAGGCTTTCTGGTTTTTCTCCTGCAACTAAGTACTCAGTTTTTTGTATATTAATTGTGAGGCCCCATTTGGTATACTCATCTTCCAGTTTTCTAAGCATGTAGCTTATATCACTCTCGTCTTCAGCTAGAATGGCTTGGTCGTCAGCGAAGTGTATCGTGTACAATCTATCATCTCCGATTGGGATGCCCATATTGCAGCATTTTCTTCTCCACAGTGAGAGTGCCTCATTTAGATATATTTTGAAGAGTGTAGGTGCTATGCAGCAGCCTTGCTTTAGGCCCTTACTAATAGGAATTTCTCTAGTTAATCTATTTCCGGTTTTAATGTTTGCCGTCATATTTTTGTAGAGCTGTTGTACTGCTTGTATATTTTTTTGCTTATTCCTTGTTTTTCCATTGCTACCCAAAGTATTGAAAGTGGTACACTATCGTATGCCTTTGTCAGATCTATAAAGACTATATGAGTTGAAAGGTTATGGGCTAATCTTTTCTCGATAACTTGCTTTAGAGAGAATATACTGTCCATGCAGGACCTGCCTGCACGAAAGCCATTCTGTTCTTCTACATCTGTCATCTCTTTTTTTTGTAGATGTTGTTAATATGTGCTTTTGTCCACTCCGGTGGTAAGTCATGTCCATTATAGAATAAGGTGAAGACATACGCCAGTAATTTCCGTAATACTTGTGGGCTATGTTTTAATAATTCATTTGGTAAAAGAAGAGAATTGTAATAACCGGAAAGAAAACGAAAAGAAGAGTTGACATAACAGATAAGAAAGAAGAACTGTGACAGCCGGGAAAGAAGACGACTTAACAAAACAAAAACAGCCAAAAAAAGAAGAGGGCGGCCATGTAACGACGGCAGTGGGGGGAACGTATGGGCTGGGATTGCGGCGTCGGTGGGTGGGGTTTGTGATGTCTTTTTGTGAAGCTTGTGACATCAAGAGTTCTGTCAGAAAAAATTGAAATTAGATGTGGAGTGAGACAGGGACAATTCTTTTTAATGCCCACTCCGAAGAGATCCTGAAAAACGATCTTGAGGGTAAAACAGCTGGAATAAAGGTAAATGGAGTTCCCATTAACAACATTAGATATGCGGACGACACTATGAACTTGGACGAAAATATTGAAGATCTTCAGTGACTGGTGACTAGAATAGCGGAGTATGGAAAAGAGTATGGTCTAAAAATGAATGTCAAAAAGACGAAATTTATGAGAATATCGAAAACTCAAAGAAATGTCGGAACGAAAATGTCACGACCAATGTCGAACAAGTGGACAAATATGTATATCTGGGAACAATGAGTAAGTCCCCAAATGATTACATTCAGTAGATCAAAATTAGAATAGAAAAGGTTAGAGCAAATTTCAACAAAATGGGAAGAGTGCTATGTACAAGGGATTTAAAATTGGAATTAAGAGTTAGGTTGGCGAGGTGCTATGTTTTTTCGACTTTATTTTATGGAATGGAATCTTGGACCTTGAATGCGACATCAATGAAAAAACTGGAATCATTCGAGCTGTGGATGTACAGAAACATTCTGAAAATATCGTGGACAGAACAAGTCACAAACAAAGATGTTCTGAGAAGGATGAGTAACAGAAATTTTAAATACAATTAAAACAAGAAAATGAGAATATCCTGAAAATATTACACATGGAGAGAAATACACCTTCCTCCAACTGATTATGCAGGGAAAGATCCACGGAAAAAGAACCATAGGGAGGCGTAGAATGTCATGGCTGCGCAACCTGAGAGAGTGGTACGGATATACATCAAATAAACTTTTCAGAGTAGCCGTCTCAAAAGTCCAAATAGCTATGATGATTGCCGACCTCCGGCGAGGAGATCGCACTTGAAAAAAAAGAATGTTCCAGCTACGTTTAGAAAGCTAGAGAAGAAAGATAATGACTTAAAAGTCATACGAGAATGGCTTAAAATGGAGTAAAACTTAATACAGTGTAAATATAAGAACATACTGGGCTCAATGAGAATCTCTGTATCTTTTCAATGATTTATTACATTAGAAGTGGGAATGTCCAGATGAAGTACGTACAGAATAAGTGGTACTGCCTATATTACACATTAAAAGTGTGTTGCAAGAACTTCATGCAAAAATAGTAAATTGAAAAAAGTTTTTTTCTACTCCGAAACTTACAAAAGATCTAATTAATCTAATCTAATGTAATTTACTCCTAACTGATATATATTTCATGTAGATTATATTTTTAATATTGTTAATAACGGACAGAATTTTGACAGAAACTAATGGTTAAGTTTAAATCACTGTATATCTAAAACAAAAATTATGTACTGTACAAAAATGATAATAGAATAAGTGCTTTACTATTTTTGGACCTTTTTGTACAAATATGGAATATACAATTATCTGAAATGAAATGTTCTACTTTATGTTTTCACTGAGTCAGCAAAAAAGCGACAAAGTAATACATATCCATGTATTTTATTTATATTCTAATATTATATACAAATAATCTGTTAATGACAAAATCGATATGGGTAGATAACCTCCCATAGGGTTAGCTTACACATAGGCCTATTTTTACGTCCGGGACAGTGGCTTGCTAAAAGGATATTAATGACGTAGTTTTAAATTACTGTAAAAAAATAGAAGTATTAAAATCAATACTAATAATTAAATGTTTGTTCTTTCTTCTTCTTTTTTCATGTAGACAAGACACTGTCTGTTTTTCAATGTGCCTCCAGTAAGTTGTCATTCCATCGTTTTCGTGGTCTTCATACTGGAGAACAGTCTCTTGCTGTCTTTACTACTCTATTTTTTGTCATTCGGCTTATATGATCGTTCCATTCTACTCTTTTATTTCTTACCCAGTTTTTGATGTTCTACACCTTGCATCTGTGTCATATATCTGTACTTCTAGCTCTGTTCCATAGTGTCTTACCACCAATATTTTTAAGTGTTTTCATCTCTGCTGTTTCTAACATCAGTTATATCTTCTATGTGTCAGGTCTTGTTTCTGCCGCGTGTGTCTTTATTAGTCTGATGGCTGTTTTGTAAATTCTGCTTTTCGTTTCTTTTCGGTATTCTTACCATAACCAATGTACCCTTAAGAACCTTAACGTATTTTGAATTTCGTTTATAGTTCATTTCACCGATTCTCACAGCTGTGACAGCTCGCCTAATCATATCTGAGTCTCAGGATTTGCGTGTTTTAACAGACGGTGTCATTTGAAATATTAAAAAAAAGAAACACTATAAACATGATGATTAGACTTACGCAAATATGCAAATTGCATATTTTGCATATAATGCATAAAAAATGCAAAAATATAAAATTTTGCATATTTTTACAACAGTGAGCATAAAGTGCATATAATTTGAAAATTTGGTGTTAACTATATATTTTTATATTCAAACAGATAGCATGAAAATGTCAATATTTAATTTTGTTTTATAATCACTTTTTATTCAAATTTTTGGTATAGTAATTAATAAAAGACAGCGGCTTATAGTTTTGTCACGTTTTGTCCTGGAATTAAATGTAAACCAGTTTATGTCTCTAGGTATTCAGTTTGAACTAGATCACTTAAAAAACTTTTGACTCGCAAAAAACTTTAAAAATGCCACCAACTACCTATCGTGGAGATTAGGTGGTATTTTGAATATTTTTTTTAAATTATTTTTTATTTTTAAATCCTGTTATGATTTTTATTAGTGGATAGAACAGTAACTCTATAATTCTCTTAACCAAAAAGATTTTTAAGACTAAACCACCAAATTTTATTCACCCTTCTGCTGCTATTATCTTGTTTCTTTTTAAATTGCTGTAACTAAACGGTTACAATAAAGAAATAAGTTTTCGTCCAATCAATTTCTTGATTAATCAAAATTTTAATATAACGTCCTAAAGAAAAAGTTATCTTATAGCCGGCTAATTTGAACCAACTTGATGAGTCTGCTTTAAAAATAAATTAAAAATCTCTATTAAAAATTCTGTAACAGCTACGTTGATTAATAGAGAGAGGTAATAAATTCGAAGAATTTGTGTATGTATAGGGAATTTTTAGATAAGCAAAACTGTAGAATTCGTAAAATTATGAAGTAGTTTGTATATAGGTTATTCCACGAAAATACGACTGATTGGGATTATTGCGACAACGCAATAATCCCATCCCTTGCTATTCTATTCTATTCTATTCTATTCTATTCTATTCTATTCTATTCTATTCTATTCTATTCTATTCTATTCTATTCTATTCTATTCTATTCTATTCTATTCTATTCTATTCTATTCAATTCAATTCTATTCTATTCTATTCTATTCTATTCTATTCTATTCTATTCTATTCTATTCTATTCTATTCTATTCTATTCTATTCTATTCTATTCTATTCTATTCTATTCTATTCTATTCTATTCTATTCTATTCTATTCTATTCTATTCTATTCTATTCTATTCTATTCTATTCTATTCTATTCTATTCTATTCTATTCTATTCTATTCTATTCTATTCTATTCTATTCTATTCTATTCTATTCTATTCTATTCTATTCTATTCTATTCTATTCTATTCTATTCTATTCTATTCTATTCTATTCTATTCTATTCTATTCTATTCTATTCTATTCTATTCTATTCTATTCTATTCTATTCTATTCTATTCTATTCTATTCTATTCTATTCTATTCTATTCTATTCTATTCTATTCTATTCTATTCTATTCTATTCTATTCTATTCTATTCTATTCTATTCTATTCTATTCTATTCTATTCTATTCTATTCTATTCTATTCTATTCTATTCTATTCTATTCTATTCTATTCTATTCTATTCTATTCTATTCTATTCTATTCTAATCTATTCTATTCTATTCTATTCTGTTCTAATCTATTCTATTCTATTCTATTCTATTCTATTCTATTCTATTCTATTCTATTCTATTCTATTCTATTCTATTCTATTCTATTCTATTCTATTCTATTCTATTCTATTCTATTCTATTCTATTCTATTCTATTCTATTCTATTCTACTCTATTCCATTCTATGCTATGCTAATGGGGATTATTTTTATTATTTTACCCTAATTTTTAAGAGACCGTTAGGAAAATGAAGGAACTATATTTTTGAACCCTCTATACCATACTTTAACAAATTAAGGAATGAGAAGCGGCCATTTTTAACAGTTACACAAATAATTAATTTTAAGCATAACTCTCAAAGTGTACGTCATGAAAAATTTCTATATTCTCTAAAATAATAAAGAATAAATCTGACTGAACAAATCCCGACATTCCAATTCAGGTGTCACCACTGCCGGAGTCCTAATTTTACTCTCCTTGAATAAATATTCTAGTCGTATGTCAGAGCTGCCATTCTCAATTTTTTTTGTGCTGTAATGTCAAGAACATCCCTTTCAATTATTAATTGCTGGGGTTGTTTTTTAACATGAACGACTAACTAAAGTTGATGGTCGATGTTGCGATCGGACAAAAAGAAAAAAAATTACTGGCAGAGACGGAACTGACCGGAAAATTGTCATTCTAATATATCGGTTTGCTTTTTCGACATACGTGGGAGTACAAATTTGGTGGATAGGATGTAGATTTTTTGATCTAAAAACGTTACTATTATTATCTATAATTTGTAAAAATTGTTGTTGTACAATCATATTAACAGTTTCTATAAAATATTAAAATATTCCTAAAATATTATAGACCAGGGCTGAAATAGTAAGATAGAACCCACGGTAGAAGGAAGAAAATAAAAAGTGTTTTTTTAGAGGTATAGAAATGAAATTTGGTAACACTTTTTTAACAGTTGGCTATTTTGACAGCTGTCAAGTGAATTATGTTAAGTTTGGTTTGGCATTTCAGTATGAATAGAATTGACGCCTGAACAAAGCTTTCAAAAACATTTTTGCACCACATTTACTCTAAACGATAATATGCATCCACAGACACGTTGTACACATAAAATACCTAAACACCAAAAAACAGGAAGACTTAGTCCTATATAGAGCGAAAACCAGAGAGGTAAAGAAAAGAGTAACAAATGAAAAGAACAAACGATGGGAACAAGCATACACAGAGATAGAACGACATATCGGAGGAACGAGAAATTCAGAATCATTGCGAATATTAAAAGCACTCCAACGAAATAAGACAGAGAAAACCCAGATCGGCAAAATTAGTGAAAACGAGTGGCAAGAATACTACGTAGAACTACTTACAGAAAACCGTCCCTAATTTCAGGAAGAGAATACAGAACATGCAGGAAATGGGACATACGACCAGATAGAAATAAGTCTGACAGAAGTCAAAAGAGCAATCAAGATATTGAAGAACAAAAAAGCCAAAGGACCCGGAGGGATACCAAACGAACTAATTAAAAACGGAACGGAAAAGTTATTCCGCATGCTATACAGAATGTTCGAAAGAGGACTAAATGGAGAGGAAAGACCTGCGGAATGGACACAAACATACATCACATCCATACATAAGAAAAGAAACAGGAAAAAATGTGAAAGCTACAGAGGAATTAGTATAATATCGTCGGTAGGTAGACTTTACGGAAAAATTATCAAGGAAAAACTAGAAACTAAAATAATAGGAAAAATTGGAGAAGACCAAGCAGGGTTCACAGTAAGAAAACCATGCCTAGATCATACGTACACATTAGAACAACTGATAGAGAAGAAAATGGCAAAAGGTAGACCGGTCCATCTGGCGTTTGTTGATCTAAAGAAAGCATACGACTCAATACCTAGAGTCAAATTATGGGAAGCAATGAATGATCTCGGAATCCGACAAACACTAATAAAAGCAGTTAAAGCTCTGTACAAAGAAAACAAAGTAGCTATTAAATGTGGAAATAAAGCCTACAATCCATTTAAGACGACAAAAGGACTTCTACAAGGCTGTGCTACGTCCCCTACTCTGTTTAAAATATTCTTGGAAAAGACACTCAAACCATGGAGGAGAAAGTGCGAAGGAATGGGCATACCAGTAAGAGACGAATACCTATACACCTTAAGTTTTGCCGACGATCAAGTAGTCATCGCACAAGATGAAGAAAATCTCAGCTTTATGCTCAGAAAACTAGAGGAAGAATATAAAAACAACGGAATGGAAATAAACTTAGAGAAAACCGAATACCTAACAACAGAAAACAAAGATATGAGAAACCTAGAGATAGACGAGGGAAGACAAGTAAATGGAACAAATAAATTCAAGTATTTAGGAACCATAATATCGAACCAGGGAACAACAGAAGAAGATATAAACAACAAGACTAAGACAAACAAGAAACTGTATAAGACAACTAAATTCAGTGCTGTGGGATAAGAACATTACGATAAAGACAAAAAAGAGAATATATAATACCCTGACAAGAAGTATCCTGACATATGGGTCCGAAAACTGGACAATAAACAAGAGAAATAGAGGTAGAATAAGAGCAGTAGAAATGGCGTTCCTAAGAAGAAGCTGTAGACTTACAAAAAGAGACAAAATTGAAAACGCAGAGATTAAGCGGAGAATGGGAGTGCAATCAGACATAATCGACTATATAGAGGAGTATGGCCACGTCAGAAGAGCGGACAGAGGACGTTGGATAAACAAAATCACAGAATGGAGCCTGATCGGAAGAAGAAAGAGAGGAAGACCCCGAAGGTCATTCAGAGACGAAATCAACGAGGCTATGGAGAAAAGAACCCTGCGAGATGGAGACTGGAATGACAGGGAAAATTGGAGAAAACGGTTGAGTGAACGAAGACAGTGACAACTGTGAAAATCCTTAGTAGTAGTAGTAGTAAACACGTCGTACAGTGAGTTCAGAAGAAGTACTGCTGTAGAGCGTAGCATACAGAAAGACTCAAATCAGTCTATTTGCCATCGGGCACAGCGGTTGGAAACGTGTATATCGACTCTATGGAAGATTTTGCTTAAAAGATTGCTTTACGTGCTTACAAAATCCAACTTATGCAAGAATTAAAGGTAAGTCATCACCTAGCATGGCGTAGATTCGTAAATTCGGTGGGTGGGTCTAAAATAAGATTGCCGTTGATTCGGATTTTCATAAGCAAATTATGTTTGATGATGAACCTTACTATTGGTTGAATAGTCACATCAACAAACAAAATTGCCCTATTGGGAGTAAGTTAATCCTCAAATGTATGTTGACATACTATTACATTCAGAAAAACTGATTGTTTGATGCGCTTTATAGTTTGGTGGAACCATTGGACCGTACTTCTTAAAAAACGATGCTGGTCAGAACGTACCAGTTAATGGTGACCGCTATAGAGCCATGATTACTGCCTTTTTCAATCCCCAATTGAACAACCATGATGTGCAGCAGCTGTCATTTCAATAAGACGGCTCACTGTATCACACAGGTCGTCACACAATTGAGTTATTGACTTAAACGTTTGGTAACCACATAGTTTCACGTTTTGGACCATGAATTGACCTTCCAGATCGTGATATTTAACACTGCTAGACTATTTTATGTGGGAATATGTGAAGGTTAGTCTACGCTGATAGTATAAATCGATTGGCTACTTGAACGACAACATTCGCCTCGTTATTACCGATATACGGTGGCAAATATTAGAAAAAGTGATCAAAAATTGTACCTCCAGATTAGACTACGTCAGAGCTAGCCATGACAATGATATACCAGAAATTCCATTTAAGTTATAATGCCAATAGATTATCTTTCGAATAAAGTCAATTTCATGCCAATGGATAAAAATCATCTTTCTTCATTCCATTTCAAAGTTCTATACATCCAAACACCCTCTTTATATAACACAAATTAAAGAAAAATAATTTACGGGAGATATGAGGTAGGTAGGTAAGTAGTAGGGGGTTAATTTTACGTCTAAAAAAGGGTTATTATGTTGGACATCTAACAACCCATTCATTCTAGTTAACAATTTCCAGTAAAAAAAACGTGATCTAAAAACTAACATTTCTTTTGATACAGAATTGTTTCAAGAAAGTGAAATTAATTCCAAAACTTTTATTTCCAGCAATCCTTCAATGCCAATACGTTTTTCCAAAAATTTATAAAGTTAATATTCCAAAAAGACCAGTAGTTAGTTTTGTCAATACTAGCTTCACTAGCAAAATTTATTAACACTCTTCTTCAAGATCTTATTAATTATACTCCCAAATATAATGTCAATAACACTTGAAATTTAATATCCAAACTTTTTTTAACTACTGTTCCCAAAAATTTTACTATCGTCTCTGTCGATGTAACAAACTGTTATGGTCCTCAATTAGATATTATTCCAATCATAAATACCCTTTTAGTAGCAGAAACCATTGAACCCAATAAATGCTCACAAATTAATTCTCTACTTTAATTTTGCCTTTTCTAAAATTTCTTTAACTTTATTAATAAAGTTTATAGACATCCTAAAGCTTAAGCAGTAGGAAATCTCCTCTACTTTTGGGTCTGTTTCTTGATAAAATCCACAAGGAATGCAATTCCTGTAGCTGGCTGTATACCACGTATAACAAAAAAGAGGTTAGTCTTCGTGAATGGGTATATTTATTTAAAAACCCTTAAAAGGGCTACATCAAAAAAACAAACGTTTTCGGACTAAACAGTCCATCATCAGGTTTAAAATTTTAAAATTGCAAGGTTATAATGCCTTAGCCACCAAAATACCTGGGTAAAAACCCTTTATTTTACATATAGTTGTAAAAGATTATATATCATGTTGTAAAGAAACTGTGATGTTTAGTATTAATATGTTCATTTATCCTGGTGTTTGTGTATCTTTTTGTGGTTCCCACATATACCATTCCACAAGTGCATGGTATTCGGTATACTCCGGCCGTTGCTAATGGGTCGCATTTGTCTTTTACCGATCTTAAACAATCCTTGATTTTCTTTGTAGGCCTGAAAATGGTCTTTACGTTGGCTTTTTTATGTATTCGCTTAATTCTGTCCGTTACCCCCAATATATATGCCATTATATATATGACCATTAAAGGTTATGCGCTTTTTCAATATAAAGAAGTTCACTTTGGAGATGTTGTTGTTCACATATTCTCTTCGCCCTCTCCGCCAAAGTTTTGATGATACCTTGTTTTTGGCTTGGATGATGATTTGAGTTCCTGTTTAGGTATCTGTCTGTGTGTGTAGGTTTTCGATACACTTTATGTCCTAAGTGACCTTCCGTTCGATTTACTAATACATCCAGGAACGCTTGTTGTTGTTCTTTTTCTGTTTCCGTCGTAAATTCAATATTTGGATGTAGTGTATTTATATAAGCCAGGAAATCGTTGTTTTTCTACTCCGTGACTCCAAATCACAAAGGTGTCATCAACGTATCTAAACCATACCCTTGGTTTGTATGCTGAGTCCATAACCTTCTTCTCTAAATGCTCCATGAAAAGGTTAGCTACGACCGAGCTTAGTGGGCTTCCCATTGCTACTCCATCCGAAGACAACGGCCCAACAGCCCGAACAAACAGTTTGATAAGTTAGACGATGGCCGTGAAAGCCTAACGCAGTTTTTCAATCTTAATTTCAATTATAAACCCTTTTCTAAATTATTGTGGGGAACTTTAGATGCAAAAGAGTGATCTTATTAAATCATAATAAAATTTGTTCTACTTTTTTAAATTGCATTACTAATTTATAATAATTATTTGTAATCAATCATTTGATAAGTTATTCTTTATTGAAATAAGAAAAATTTCCAATTTTTACTTAAAATAGCTTACAATTCCAATCAAGAGATACAAGTATAATAATAATAATAATAACAATAAAGAGAAAAAATGATTTGCTTTAATAACAAACTGGTCTGTGCATTGTCAAATTCATTGTTAAATACATGACAACAGATATCATTTTTCGTTACAAAAAAGTTGCCGTTTGGATACATTTGTTGATAGATCCCTAATTGGGAGTTTATATCCAAGTTTCGGTGGCGTATCTGTTTGCAGACATCATTGCGAAAAAAGTACATACAGTACATACGGCACGTAATGTTATTTGAGCACAATGTTTACCTTTTTTAATTAGCGAGGAAAACCCTAAAACGTAATGTTCCAAATTAGGAATTGAAACTGTGTGTCTTTTTTAAGCAGATGACGAAAATCCACTTTTTTTACCAAATATAACTCTAAATAAAATGGTAATTTTCAATAGTGCTTTATTAAATACATAATAATTCTAGTAAAACATATCACATACCTACTGATATAGATAAATGACTAATATTATAAAAGCTTTTATTAACAATTAATACATCTGCTGCAAGTTCAAATTCTAAAAATTTATTTCGAAGCTTGTCAATGTATTAATTCTATTTATCACTACCGTTTCCTTTCTATTAAAATATATTAAAAGTAATATTGTTTTATTATTAATAAAATGTAATCTACCCTGGGTTTTCTTAGTAAAATATTTATTGTCCAGGCTTTAACACCATAGAGCAAAGTGGAGAAAACATAGCACTTAAGTATTCTAGTTTTTAACGAGATGCCCAGCTGGCGGTTGCATATAACTTTTTGCATTTATAAAATATTGTTCGTGCCTTTTCCAGGCGTATTCTTATCTCTAGTGAGTGGTCCCAAGTTTCATCAAGATTACTTCCACGGTACGTTGTTCTTGTTACTCTTTCCAGATCTGTTCCGTCGACATTGACCTTCACCCTTCTGTTTTGGTGCTTGCTGATGACCATCGTTTTTGTCTTCTTTGTATTCAATTTCATTCCAAATACTCTACAGGCTGTCGTTACTCGGTCCATTAAGCGTTGCAGGGCTTCAGCATTATCTGCCAGTATGACAGTGTCATCAGCATATCGCAGGTTATTTATATATTGCCCGTTTATAATTACACCATCCGAGGTGCCTTCCAAAGCTTTCTAAAATATCTTCTCAGAGTAAACATTAAACAGCAAAGGTGATAGGACCCTGAACATCCCTGTCTTACTCCCTTCTCGATATTGATTTTTCCAGATTTTTCGCTTTTTATTCTGATTTTAGCCTTTTGTTCTTGGTAGAGGTTTGAACTGATCCTTAAGTCTTTATCGTCGATATTACATGACCTTAAAATATCTATTAGTTTATCATGTTTCACCAAGTCAAACGCCTTCTAAAAGTCTATAAAACACAAGTATACATCAGAATCGACATCTCTACATCTTTCAACTAGCACACGTATTGAAAAAAGTGCTTCATTATATGATTCATCAGGCTAATAATCCTATGGTCTTCACATTTCTTGGAGTTTCTCTTCTTTGGTAGTGGTATAAACACCGATGTCAGCCAATCATTTGGTAGTATGCCTGTTTCGTATATTTTGTTAAATATATCTTCCATTACTTCGATGTGTTCGTCTAGTAATATCTTTATTATTTCAATTGGGATATTATCTTCCCCAACAGCTTTTCCGTTCTTTAACTGATTTGCCGCTTTGAGAATTTCTTGCTTTGTGATATAAGGTCCAGTCGATGCCTCCTGCATGTAAATGTTCGTCCTCTCTCGGTCTTGAAACATCTCTTCCACGTATTCTCTCCATCTACCTATTTGATCTTCTATGTTCAGTAGCGGGTTCCCATGTTTATCTTTGATGAAAGACGTAGGAGTTTGTTTAAATATTCCAGCGGCTTCTTTTACTTTTTCATGTAGATTGAAAGTATCATGTCTTTGTTCCAACTCTTCAATTTCTTGGCATCTTTCACTTAGCCAGGTTTCTTTGGCTTGTTGGATCTTTATTCTGATATTCTTGTGTATTTGCTTGTATGTTGATTCATTTTTACCTCTGTATTTTCTTCTTTCGTCCATCATGTTTACAATTTCTTCTGTCATCCATGGTTTGTTCTTTTTTCGTGTATCTGGTTTGAGGTAGTCTTCTGTTACTCTTGTAAGTGTTTTCTCAACATATTGCCATTCTTCCTCGGGAATTTATGTCGATTGTACTGTTCTGTTACTCAAGTGTCTATATATTTCTTCCCGTATTTTATTATTAGTGGATTCTTCTTTAAGCTTATCTAGGTTAATAGCTATTATTTGCTTATTTCTTTTTGTTCTCATAAATTCCATCGTAATTGTTGCAAGAAAAAGATTGTGATCGGTGGGGATGTCTGCTCCGGGGTATGTCTTGCATGCTTTTACTGCGTTTTTGTCACTTTTGTTGACCATTATGTAATTGATTTGATTTCTTTTGATGCGTCCTTCTATTCCATCTGCTGGAGATTTCCACGTGTAGAGACGTCTGGGTGGTAACTTAAAAAAGCTGTTCATTATACTGTACTGATTTTCTATACAGAAAAGAAGCAGTCTATCTCCCCTCTCATTTCTTATTCCGAGGCCAAACTCCCCCACCGTGTCATCTTCTCTTCCTTTTCCAATCTTGGCCTCTTATAATCGGCTTATAATATAATATAAGCAATCTTATAATTGTAAAAATCCGACATTGTATTACATTGTATATACAAATTATTAAATTTTTTTTTATATTTATTTTAATTCCATAAGCATTACAGTTTTTATTATTTTGCTCTCAGCGTATAAATTCTACAAATTTACACGTTACAAGAAACCTGCTAATAATTTTATCACACCATTCCGAATTTATAGGGCTTCCATATTAGCATGAAAATCGACCGAAAGTGTCTAGAGGCTGTTTTAGGCGAAGCCCATTAATAAATTATGCATCAAAAACTTTTCTGATAGATCCAGGAATAAAATTTTAGGGTCGGCACCAACACACTTGTCACGGGATAATTTGATCCCTGATGAGGGTTGTAAAAAGGGTTATCAAACAGGTCACAGCCTCTTGGCTGGTAGTTTTCGGAAACGGAATTATTTATCAATTTTGATTTGAGGTGTTAGGTTAATTAATTTTACAAATTATGATACTTAACGGATATTATTTTGATAACATTATGGTTATAAAATTATTATGGTTTGTTATGCTTGTATGTTGCCAAATAAGGCAGACAGAAAGCACTCAGTAGTGCCATAAATATGATATTCTTCTCTGTAAACTTTACGTATCTACTTTTTCTGCCAATTGATATAAAAAATAATTACTTTTTGTTCAATTTTTTCACATGCGCAAAATCATGTCATTTTTCGCTTTATTATTAACTATCCTTCTATCACAATTTTACAATTATTATCTTAGTCCAACCTTTGATAACCCTTCCTACTCACATTTTGACCCCACTCCATTACAAATACAGACAGTTTTAAAATAGCAAAGAAGAAAGACTCTCTTGATTGTCGACTGCCGCTAGGGACAGTCGTTCTCTCTTCCCTGTTACCTATCGCTTAGTACAGGTATCTCTCTTGTCATTGAGAACAGTCCACTCTCTCTCTCTCTCTCTCTCTCTTCGTTTACCAAGAAGAACAGCATCTCTCTTGGCTGTTTTCTATCGCTAAAGACACGCTCTATACTGTTAACTGCCGCTAACTAATTATCTCTCTCCCGCTTTAGTTACGCGAAAAATAGCGTATATACTATTTTAAATCGTGTACAGACGCAAAGTGTGTTCTATCTCGTGATATCAGTGTAAGTACCGCGAAACACGTGTTTAAAAACCGGTGCCTGGACAGATTCCGCATAAGAAGACAAACCGGGAGTGTGGGGCAGAAAAAATATTGGTAAGACTTTGTATAAACTTAATTTGCTATTGTCTGTATACCCTTTACTCTTCTTCTTTCAGTGCCCTGTCCGATTATCGAACGTTGGCGATCATATTGGCAATAATAACCTTATTCACGGCGGCTCTAAATGTATTAAAGGTGGTTTCTTGATACCATTCTCGGAGATTTCGTAGCCAGGATGTTCTTCGTCGGCCTGGGCCTCTCCTTCCGTCGATCTTACCCTGTATTATGAGGTGTAGAAGGTTATACCTTTCTGGATGTCTCATTACATGACCGAAATATTGTAACTTCCGAATTTTTATCGTTTTTGTTATTTCTGTGCTCTTTTTTCATTCGATGTAAAACTATTTCATTTCTTATTCAATCAACCCAACTTATCCGCAATACTCGTCGATAAATCCACATCTCAAAGGCCTCTAATTTTTTCATTAATGTCTCTGTAAGGGTCCAGCTGTCCATACCATGCAGCAATGTGGAGAATATGTAGCAGCGTATTAATCTGATTTTAAGATTTAACGTAATATCTCTATTAATTAGAATTTTCTTTAATTTATAGAAGGCGGCTCTTGCTTTTTCAATGCGTATTCTTATTTCTTTATTTATATCCCAGTTATCGTTAACGTTTGCACCCAAGTAGGTAAGACTCTTTCTAACTCTATTCCATACGCTCTAATGTTCGTTAGTTGTAACTCTGTTTTGCTGAAAACCATAAATTTTGTCTTAGAAGTATAAAGTTTTAGCCCATTTTCATCACGTGCTACGGTTACCTTATTTATAAGTCGTTGCAGGTCTTCTTCCTTGGAGGCAATAAGTACCGTGTCGTCTGCATATCTGAGATTGTTGAAATTAATTCCGTTGATTTTAATGCTTGTATCTTCAACTAAGGCTTCTTTGCAAATAAATTCGGAGTAGATATTAAAAAGTAGTGGCGATAGAATACATCCTTTCCTCACTCCACGTCGTATTTCCACTGCTTCCGTCGTGTTGTGTCCAGCTCGTATATTTGCACATTGATGCCAATACAAATTAATACCCTTTACTACATATCCTAATTTATTTGAACCAGCCCTATATAGTACAGTCCACATCCACTGAAATTATACTCATAATTTTCCACATATGTACACCCTTTTTATACAACTTTTTTAATTTAATTAACAAACTTAGTAAATCATAGTTTTTAGCCTGCTGTTTGATTCAGTGACATCCGCTATTGCAAATAAGATCTAAATCGTTCACTTCATCGACGATTGTCTTTAACACGCTAATTTCGTTTCTGTCGTCTTCTAAATTAGTTCTTCCTCGTCACCCAGGAAAACTAATTCTAACTTAAATTAGTTGATGAGAGTATATTGCATTATGAAAGTTTAGTGCCAAACGGTGCAGCATTATTCTTGGTGATGAACGTGTTAGAAGCGGGCAGGAGATATTCATAAAGTTATTACGGATGTGGTAATGAAGTTAGTGCATCTGAACAGTAAAAAAAGAATGCTAAAATTTATTTGTTTTCAATTTTTACATATCTTATCGTTTTTTCCTACATATTCTGTTTAAATGTAAAAGTTTTAATGTTTTCCATTACGATAGAAATTGCAATACTAGCCATAAGTTCAGCACAGTTGAAGTCATAATTTTTGTTTGGAATATGATCAAATCCAGGTATGGGAATACTGCAGAAATAAGGGTGGAGCAAGTATATATCTTCTGTCTAATTAATGATACCTGTTTTGTCATTAGTGAAGTCCACATCTCCCTACAGTCTTCCCGTAAAATGTACAGTTTGCATTGTGAGACAGTTAAGGGATTGATTTAACGATATACAGCAACACATGTTTAAATGTCAGGTGAAAAATCTGCGGAAGGTGTTATGGTCCAATGATGAGTATGAGACAGCAGTCAAGTGTCCAGCAGGTGATCCAGTAATTGATGTGGTTCAATAGTTATAATAGAATTTTTTAGCTCTGTCACATTTCTGTTTTTTTTAACTGCTGATTTAATTTACACAGAGTTTTCGTAAGTCCTTTGATCACGTTGATCAGGAAATACTGTATACTAAGTGATTTTGAATGGGTTCGACCACAGCCACCTTTACTTCCAAGCCATGAGGTAGAAATTTGGCAACACCGCGTGATAGTCCGACCGTGGTTTGTTTTGGTTTGTTTTGTTTAACATTTCATATAGGAAGGCTTGTAAAGTTTGTTGAATTTAGTGTTTTTTTAACTTTATTCGAATGTTTTATTTGTAAATTGTGTTTAAATCAATTAGAAAATATTAATATAAGTGACATTTCATTAAGTTTAAAACTTTTAGAAGATTCTTAACGACAATTTAAAAGGCAAGTATAAATATAACCTACAAAACAAACTGAAAATAATAATACTTTTGCTTCGTGTTACAAAATATGTAAACTAAAAACAACAATAATAATACTTTTGTTTTTGTTACAGATACCCTGGCATTGTTGTGTACCTGGTTGCAAAACCAATTATGCCAGTACTTTAAAAACGAAACAGGCAGAAAGTACGTTTTCGTTTCCCAAAGATCCCTAAAGAAGGTAATACCTTCTTACTGGATTAATACTGGGTTATGCTCTATTCATAGAGAAGGCTATACAATTACCAAATCTTCCGTAGTATGTGCCAAACATTTTCATGAAGATGATATTCAGGGGACTGAACAATGAGAAGATAAAGATGGAAATGTACACATTGAAAAGTTAATATTTCCCAAATTAAAAGACAATGCAGTTCCTAATATATTTCCTGAAGTACCATCATATGTAACTGTTCATCGTACTAAAGAAAGAAAGAATCCCAAAGACAGAAGAAACTTGTTGCATAAGAAGAGGCAACAAGAGATAATAGAATTCTTAGACAATGATTTAATAGATTCATTTGAATCATTTTAAGAGACTTAGACAATAATATCCCATTGAAAAACTGGAGAAGTAAAATTACAAGTGACTGTGTATATTTCTATATATTAAACATTGATCGGTTGGGACACGAGTGTAATAATATTTGTGTAATGAGTAGTGTAATAGTTAGCAGTAATTGTAGTGTAATCGTCAATGGACGAACATGACCTCCATAGAACTATTCAGGGCTGCTACAAATAAGATTAAATGGGCAAATGTAATGGCCACCGTCCTTAAAGATAAGGCACCGTAGGAAGAAGATAAAACAAAATTAAATATTGGCATTTTTATGCTATCTGTAAGTTTGAATATAAAAATATATAGTTAACACAAAATTTTCAAATTATATGCACTTTATTAATATGCCATTTGCATATTTGCGTAAGTCTACAGATAATACAGAAACTATTGGGAATAACCATAGATTATCGACTAAACTTGCCAACTGATATTTCATAAATAAAGAAAACGCTTTCAAGAAAATGTTCTGTAATAAATCAACGCAAATTGTGGCACACAAAAAGACGTAGCTCAAATTATTCAAATTTAAGAAAACTATTAACTTCTCTCAGTGTACATTTTCCTTACTCACAGATAACTCTACCGAATTTTAATCCAGGCACCTAGTTTTGTTATATCAATCGACTCGGCCTACTTAAAATTCGTACTGTATATCAATATGATATTCCCGGAGCACACCTTACTACATTCGTTTAGCTCCGTGAATTTGGTCAATAGGGAACAGCCCACGCCGGTATCTTGTTTAAAATTCATCTATGATCCTCACTACGAATTAGTGGACACGTTGCGGAATGTTTACCCAAAATTTCGTATTCTCTCTGGTTGAGTTCATCAAATAGGCTTTTGCATTTTTATTATCGTAACGAATATTAAATCTCGTGATATCTGCTTCACATTTTTTATGTTAAATTCGGATAATAATTAAATAAAAAGAACTAAAAAAAGAACAGTGTTAAACTAATAGCATTCTGTAAGTATTATACCTATAATTATACAGGGTGAGTCATGAGGAACTTTACATACTTCTACCATATTTAGAGTCCCTCAGGGAGGATATCATGTGTCCACTAAAAAATGTCAACTCCTCTTCTTTATTAATTAACAGGGTGATTCGTATAATTGACCATTTATTTCATTTTACTGTAGTGTTTATACGGCTCATTTGATTTTTTTAATTTTTGCATGATACAGTACTATCAAGCATTCGACTTGTATTAGCTAAACTAAAAAATTCCAGGACTGGCTTTGGAAAAATTAATTTAGGGATTCCTATTAAATATTACACCCTGTATATATATTTTTTTAAAATGCAATAAGTGATTTCAAACTACATAAATAGCCAATGAAAACGACATATACGACAATGTTGTCGCACTTTTATTAAATTTTTAGTGAACGATCAAATCTTACCAAAAATAGAACAACCATAATAAAGTAGCAAATTATAAGGTAATTAATTTAAACAAATGTTATAAATTTTAAACATTTTAATTGCAATTATAAACTGAGTCACTGCACAACAAAAAACAGTAACTACTAACAATAACGAAGAACAATTAAAAAAAAAACTAAAAATATGTACATAGTTATGATAAACCCATAAACTAGAACTGGAAAAGATACAATAATGGTAACAAAATAAAAATAATTCAAAATAGATTTTCGAAATGGAACCCTGCAGCCTGTACACATTTTTGTTGCAGAATTATTAATTGACGTATTGAATTACGGATATAATGGGGATCGTTTCTAATAGTATTACAACAATGTATAATTCTATCAATTAATTGTTATCGGGTATTAATATTCACTGCGTAAACTAGTTGCTTCAATCGTCCCCAAATATGGTAATCAACGGGATTGAAATCAGGGGATCTTGAAGGCCACGAAATAGGACCTGCACGTCCCATCCACCTGTTGCCATAAACATTATTGAGATGTTGTCTTACTGCCAGTAAAAAGTGTGGGGGTGCCCCATCATGCTGAAAATACATCCCTCGGATAGCATCGTTCGCGTTGGTAAGCAAATTCGGCAAAATATTTTATAGAAAGTTCAAATAGACCTGCTCTGTTAAAGAACCATCAAAAAAGTGAGGACCTACCAATTGGTTATTTATGACACCAATCCACACGTTAACCGAAAACCTTAACTGAGGACGAGGTTCTCGAATAGCATGGGGATTTTCTTCTGCCCACACATGTGAATTTCGTAAATTATTTATTCCGTCTCTGGTAAATTGAGCTTCATCTGTAAATAGTGTCCTGTATAGCGTTGGCCGATTATTGTTAATCCATCTACAAAATTCCAACCTATCGATCTCATCTCCAACATGTAGTCGCTGAACCATTTGAATGTGATATGGTTATAGATTATTTTTTTGTAAGACTACTTACTTTTGATTAAGTAACATTGAGTTCTCGACTTACTTGTCTAGTGCTTATTGTAGGGTTCATAGTAACGGCGTCCATAATGTCATCTTCCTGCGCTTCATCTACATGTCGCTCTGTTGTTCCACTAAGAAAAGTGCCATTTTCTCGCAAATAATTAAAAACTGACCCAAATGTTGGATGACTGGGAGTTCGAGGACTAGGAAATCTCCTGCGATATTCTCTACTAGCAGACCTACCATTCCCATTACAGAATCCATAAACAAATATTATGTCTGCATATTCTGTGATCGAAAACTGATGTGGCATTTTGAACAAAAGTAACAAAAGCTCTACCAAAACTAACACAATGTACTTAACGTAGATATCACAGAAAAAATATGTATTCTTGTACACATAAATAATAATTGATAATGACAATAATGACAATGGGTATAAAATATCAAGAAACGTCAAACGGTCAACGCCAACCTTCATTTTAAACTTTTTTAGATTTATTTTTATTTAGTACAGTTGATGCAATGTATTATTATTTGACATAAAATTTTAATCATTTACAATCAACAAAAACTAACACATACAAGAGGTTTGACTTTTTAATCAATTTAATTTATTATTTATCGAAAATAATGCCCCAATACGATCTATGAGTAAAAATTTAAAATTGAAAAACAATTGATTCTATCGTAGAGATAATACAAAGTGACAGTAAAGATGTTAATTTTCTACGTATTAGATTATGTTGTAGGAACTCATTTTAATTAAAATGTTTGAAATTTATAACATTTGTTTAAATTAATACCTTTTAATTTGGTACTTCATTATGGTTGTTCTATTTTTGGTAAGATTTGATCGTTCACTTAAAATTTAATAAAAGTGCGACAACATTGTCGCATATGTCGTTTTCATTGGCTATTTATGTAGTTTGAAAATCACTTATTGCATTTAAAAAAAATGTGTACAGGGTGTAATATTTAATACGAATCCCTAAATTAATTTTTCCAAAGCCAGTCCTGGATTTTTTTAGTTTAGCTAATACCAGTCGAATGCTTGATAGTAATATACTGTATCATGCAAAAATTAAAAAAATCAAATGAGCCGTATAAACACTACAGTAAAATGAAATAAATGGTCAATTACACAAATCACCCTGTCAATTAATAAAGAAGAGGAGTTGACACTTTTTAGTGGCCACATGATATGCTCCCTGAGGGACTCTACATATGGTAGAAGTATGTAAAGTTCCTCATGACTCACCCTGTATAGGTATAATTATAAGTACAACCAAACGTCATGAAAAGTTGGAAAAATTTGAAAAAACATTTTAACTGAAAACCAACTAATAGACTTGGTGAAGAAGAGAAAAAACTTTTTACCCTATATTTTTAACTTTTTTACATGCATCCATGTCTATGGTAATCACAGGGTTAGACACAGAAAAAAAAAATTATATAAAAACAAATCGATACAACGAAGTATCTAAGGAAAAAATTAAAAAAAAAATGAAAGAAGAAACTCTAATTTGACACGTCGTGTATTGATGTCCTAATCATATCCTGATTAGAGTATTGAAAGGGAAGAAAAATATAAAATTTGCAAATATGGATGTTCAATCACAAATTAAATCCCTAATTTGTAATCTTACATTCCTTATCTTAACTTCCTAGTTTCACTGTATATAATTGAAATATACTTTAATTACGAGGTTATTTAACTCCCGGAGGAATTGGATCAATTGCTAAATTCTATTGCTTTACTCCGCAAGGAGGTCCGCCAAGGGTGTATTTTATCACCCTTGTTATTTAATTTATACAGTGAAGCCATCTCAGAATTAGCGCTTGCCGAAATCAGTGAGGGCCTTATAATAAACGATGAGCCACTTAATAACTGCACCACCTTGCTGAACAACTAAATAAACTCCTGGACAAAGTTAACTCACCACTTTAATTAATTTAAATATTTACAATATGAACACAAAATAAAAGTAAGTTACATTAAAATAATATACGTGGGTCTCCCCAGATGAAAGAAAGGTGAATCAAATAGATCATGTTATGATTGAAAGTAAATATATGAATATCGTTCAGAAGGTAAGAAGTATTAGAGGAGCTGAAATCGACTCGGACCATTACCTCGTTAAAGTCACATGTGGGAGGATGGTAGAAGAAACAGAGAAATCAAACAATAAAACGAAGAAACAGTCCAATATTGAAAAACTTAAGGAAGTAGAAATAAAAAATAAATATGAAGAAGAAATAAATAAAATTCTACAACAATGTGACCAAAATTTACAGACAGATCAAGCATGGGAACAAATTAAAACTACCGTAGGAGAAGCTAGCTGGAAAATAGTTAAGTGCTACTCCAAGAGAAGTACAAACAAAGATTGTTTTGACGAAGAGTGTCAGGCGATAGCAAAGGAAAAGAAGAAGATTAGACAACAAATATTAACAGATAGTAGAGAGTGTAAAAAACCAGAATAAAGAATTTTCCATGAAGATTGAAAGTTCTGTGTAGAAGGAAAAAGAGAAACCACAATGAATTGAAATTAAAAGAGATAGAAGAAAAGTTTAAAAACAAAGAGGTGAGGTCGTTCTATCAAGAAGTTAAAAAGATAGGAAAATATTACCAAAGCCTTTTATAGTTATATTAAAGGTAAAGACGGGAATTTAATTAGCGATCCGGTAGAAATAATGACGGAATGGAAAAAACATTTTGAAGAATTATTAAATGGTGAGGAGGAGCACGAAGCAGTAGATAACTGGACCGTTGGAGAAGATGCGATAGTTGAAAGGCAGTCTACAGAAAAGGAGGTGGTGACAGCAATACAAGAAAAATAACAGAAATCCTGGTAAAAATGACATATTCATATAAATGATCAAGTTTCGTGAAGAGCAACTACAAAGAAAAATATATCAGGCTAGTGCAAGTATGGGAAAAGGAAGTAATGCCATCGGAGTGGTATGAGACCCGCATATGCCCTCTGAATAAAAAAGGAGACTGAAGAAACTGAATTGTTATAACTATAGAGGTATAGCCTTATTAGACACGGTATACAAAATCTTGGCAAGAATATTAAGAAATAAACTAAATTGCTACAAGAAAAGAATCTTGCATGAATATCAGGCTGGCTTTAGAAAGGACAGATCTACTGTAGACCAAATCTTCTCATTAAAGGAGATACAAACAACTTGTTATAAAGGTAAAGTTCCCCTGCATGTTTTGTTTGTGGATTTTAGACAAGCATATGATAGAGTGGATAGAGTCAAAGTGTATCGAGCAAGGAACATTTGGGTATACCTAAGAAACTGATCCGGCTATTTAAAATGACACTTAATAACTTTACGTGTGAAATTGCTTGGCAGAGTTACATATCAGATCAATTAACGGTTGCAAAAGATTTGAGACACGGTGATCCTTAGTCCACTGCATTATTCAACTTATTGTTAAAAACTGTAATCAGAAAATGCAACATGAAGGTGGAAGAAACGATCATGAAAATGAGCACCAGTACTTGGCATTTGCTGACGATCTAACGTTCCTAGCAAAAACCGAGAAAGAATTAAGAAGAGTTGTGAAGAAAATCATCGAAGAAGCACAGAAATTCGGATTGGAACTAAATGAAGACAAAACCAAATATGTGATCATAGAAGGGACAGAAGGGAAAAAAACTTTAGTGTGAGGTCAGTAAGTGGCAAAAGCTATAGTTTTAAAAGGGTGGACAAATCTCAATACCTAGGTGTAGTTTTCGATAAAAATGAAAAAGAGAAATGGAAGCTCGCAGCCAGAATAGCAAAATTAAATAAAAAATTAGGTAGTTTAAGAGCCTTACTGAACTCAAAATACGTTTCTAGACAAGGGAAACTCAGAATATATAAAACAGTAATTCGACCCACAGTAACATATGTCGGTAAGACATGGACATTAAATAAGAAGGAAGAGGATACTCTGGAAAGATGGGAAAGGAAAATATTGAGACGCATATTCGTAGGACGGAAGACAGAAGATGGTTGGGAGAGAAGAACCAACAATGAATTAATGGCTTTATACAAAGAACCTACCATAACCAAGTTCGTCAAGGCACAAAGAATCAGATGGTAGGGACATGTGGAAAGAATGGCAGCAAAAAGAATGCCCAAACTAGTAATAACCAAATTAATCGGCGCCAAAAGAAAAAGTTGACCCAGAACGAGGTGGATTAGTAAAGCGGAGGAAGATCTTAACCAAGTGAAGGTGAGGAATTGGAAAATAAAAGCACAAAATAGAAGCGAATGGAGAAATATTGTACACCAGGTTCTTCAGAGTAGTTAAGAATGTTATATATTAAACATATTTAAGTTAAAGTTGTTTAAAATAATTGTAATTAGTTAATCTTAGGATTATGTTGTAAAAAATGCCGTAGGCCTTAACGGCCTGTTGTGCGTGAAATTAAATAAAGATAAAAACATACATGTACTTTTACGTAAAAACAGATACAAATAAAAATTAACACTTTAATATAAAAATACAAGAAATTGCTGATTATTACCAAATCAAAATATTTATATCTTTTTTTGTTTTGAAATAAGCCTTAGTAATAAATTTATTTCCATTTATAAATAACAGCTATGTTCTCAGCAGTTCATTTGTCTTCAAAATCTGCTTGTTATTTATAATCGTACTTTATTTGCTATTATCCTGTTAACACAATCAGTTTTAATTTCTGAAACAAAACGAAACACTAGTTGCTTCGACGAAGGGCGAGTTTGGCAAATGCGAGGGCGGAGAGCGCTGAGTTTAGTTCATCCGTCTCATCCGTATAGAAAAGTTTTTCCGCAGGATAATCCTCATCAAGCAGACCATAAAACGGACTAAATTTCAGGTAAAAACCTTCGAGCACGACCCAGAAACTTTACTTTTATCTAGGGGTGACAGACGTTTACCATAAAAAGTGTATCGTTGGACGTTTTAGCCACTTGTAGTAAGGGCGATAACATTCAGGGTGTTCAGTTTTAGTTTTACGCATATACTATACAATTTTTTACGTTTTATATAAAAGCATACGTGTTAGTTAATAATTCTTCTTTCAGTTAGTGACTTTAGGCCCCATATTTTGAATATTTGTTCGGCCCACGTTATATTTGGTCATTAATTTATTCTTCCCGCCCTTCTTTTTATACTTTTATCCATTCTGCATATGAGAATGTGCTAACTTTAACTAGTTTTCTATATTCTATTAAATATGGTTTCCTGTTCTATTTTAGCTATTATTGCTTTAAGTTTAACACGTTGACTACCAAGCTGATTTGGTATTTCAAGTGTAGTATATATATATATATATATATATATATATATATATATATATATATATATATATATATTTAAAAAATATTCAATAGTTGAATAGCAGAGGTTGTATCGGTCAATAATAGGCAAATGAAAGTCGTTAACTACTTCATTGATTTAATTGAATACGTTTCGCTCTTTAGTTTTCAAAAGCATCATCAGTTCACTACAAATAAAAATAAAACGATGTAAAATATAAATAAATAACCAAAAGGGTTCATACTTACAAAAACAATTTGTAGGTTTTATAAAAGATGTTAAAAACACTCTACGATAACTTAACATTAAAAACTTAAAAACTAAACGATAGAATCGAAACAAAAACACACAGGAAAAAACTGAAACAGCACTATTGTTTATTTAATTTTTACCGATGACTTCATCTCAATGTGGGTGTAAGCTCTTTCGAAGATCCAACACAATAATCTCTTCTCTTGGAATATTTTCTATCGGTTGTAGGCTGTCATATTTGCACATGTGGCATGTGTCGTCCATATGTTTCTTCGGAAAGCAGTGAGGTACAATTATTAAAAAGTTAGTAAACAGAACGGGGACAGCCCTATTTTTCAAAAAGGAATATTTTTTTCTTTTTTCTCCCTTTTTTTTTCTCTTCCTCCTCGCTTGTTTTTAAAATATTAAAAAAAAAAAAAAACAAAAAAAAAATATTTTGAAAATAGGGAAAGAAGAAGGGTTCAGGGTCCAGGTTCCCTTTGTAAAACGGTATGTCGACGATCTGATTTTAGCAACCCCGTCGAACAAGACGGACGACACTTTATCAGTTTTAAACTGCTTTGATCCTCACCTACAATTTACATGTGAATTGGAGGTTGAGAACAGTATCCCGTTTTTAGATATGCGAATTATTCGCACTCCAGATAACAGATTAGTCACTACCTGGTACAGAAAAGAAATGGCTAGCAACCGTTTCTTAAACTACCATTCGACACATCCAATCAGATATAAACTTAACCTGGTACAAGCCCTCAGCCGTAGAGTACACATGTTGACACATCCACTTTACAAAGAAGAATCTCTCAATCTACTGAAGTCTATTCTAATAAATAACTCCTATCCGGCATCCATTATCAATAAATTTCTATATTCCAAAAGCTATGGGCAGTCCATCACTGAAACACCCAACGGGCTAACATTAGCGTCCATCTCTAACAGAATACAAATGAATGAGTCCCCTCTCACTCCTGAACAAACCATAAAATATGCTTCGCTCCCGTACTTTCCACAAATCACGAACAAGCTAATCAAACTTTTCCAAAACTTACCTGTCAAAATAGCTTTAAAAAACACCAGAACCGTAGGAAAGTTATTTTCTAAGACAAAAACTCCATTGGCCCCTCTAGAACAAACTAACGTCGTCTATCATGTACCCTGTGCG
The DNA here is from genome assembly GCA_918026665.1 of Diabrotica balteata. NCBI lineage: Eukaryota > Metazoa > Arthropoda > Insecta > Coleoptera > Chrysomelidae > Diabrotica > Diabrotica balteata. The sequence goes on from OU898283.1 coordinate 117,766,781, forward strand.
GAGTGCAACTCCTGCTACATTGGCCAGACCAGCCGTTCTCTTCAAGGTCGACTAACGTCCCATAAAAGCGACATTAGGATTTCAAAACCATCCTGTGCCCTTGCACAACATGCCATTTCAACCAAACACAGTATCGACTTCACTAATACCAAAATACTGTGCAAACAAAAAAATTATCATAAGCGTTCTATCCTTGAAATGTGTCAAATTCTTAAACATCCATCATCCCTAAATAAAAGAACCGACATCGACAACTTGAGCCAGATATATCACTCTCTCATCATACACAACAAATAATAATTAAAAAAAAAAAAAAAACACTTACAAGATAGTAACTTCATTCCCCTTCTTCTTTCCCTATTTTCAAAATATTTTTTTTTGTTTTTTTTTTTTTGGTTTGTTTGTTTTGTAAACAAAGCGAGGAGGAAGAGAAAAAAAAGGAGAAAAAAGAAAAAAATATTCCTTTTTGAAAAATAGGGCTGTCCCCGTTCTGTTTACTAACTTTTTTAATAATTGTACCTCACTGCTTTCCGAAGAAACATATGGACGACACATGCCACATGTGCAAATATGACAGCCTACAACCGATAGAAAACATTCCAAGAGATTATTGTGTTGGATCTTCGAAAGAGCTTACACCCACATTGAGATGAAGCCATCGGTAAAAATTAAATAAACAATAGTGCTGTTTCAGTTTTTTCCTGTGTGTTTTTGTTTCGATTCTATCGTTTAGTTTTTAAGTTTTTAATGTTAAGTTATCGTAGAGTGTTTTTAACATCTTTTATAAAACCTACAAATTGTTTTTGTAAGTATGAACCCTTTTGGTTATTTACTTATATTTTACATCGTTTTATTTTTATTTGTAGCGAACTGATGATGCTTTTGAAAACTAAAGAGCGAAACGTATTGAATTAAATCAATGAAGTAGTTGACGACTTTCATTTGCCTATTATTGACCGATACAACCTCTGCTATTCAACTATTGAATATTTTTTAAACTTAATCAACGGTCGTATTTTTTGCTATGTCTATATATATATATATATATATATATATATATATATATATATATATATATATATATATATATATATATATATATATATATATATAATAACGGATTGATTAGAGCTGTCGCCGCTTCTCCGCCCCCAATTTCCATCTTTTTCTGTCATACGCAGTTGCCTCTTCTATGTCTCTTGCCGCCATTGCTTCATCAATATCGTTGCGCCAACTTCTCCGTGGTCGTCCTCTCTTTCTTCTTTCAGGAGGGATCCATTCCAGTACTCTTTTAGGCCATCTGTACTCTGGCATTCTTTTAACATGTCCGACCAGATTAATTGTTTTCTTTCTATGTCATCATTGATATTTCGCTCCATTTTCATTTCGTTTCTTATTTGTTCGTTCCTAACTCTTTCTAGTTTAGATCTACCGCAGCTTCGTCTTAGATAATCCATTTCTGTCGTTATAAGTTTGTTTTTATTAGCTTTGGTGACGTCCCGTACTTCCGAACCGTAAAGTGTAATACTTTGGGCTATACTACCGTAAATGTGTTTTTTGGTTTCTCGTTGAATTGTTTTTTGCCAGAGAAGAGAGTTTAAGGCACGGGTCGCTGCTCTACCCTTGTTTATTCTTTCTCCAATTTCATCTGCGCTATTTCCCTACATATTGAAAATGACCCCCAAATATTTGCAGGATTGTACGCCTTTGATTTTGTCGTGTTCCAAGACTAGATCACATATTTCATCTGTTCCCACTGATAGATATTCACATTTTGTCATATTCATATTTAGACCTGTCACCTCATGTTCTTCTTGCAGTTTTCTTACCACATAGCTAAGATCGTAGCTGTCTTCGGCAATTACTACCTGGTCGTCCGCAAAGAAAAGTGTATATAGCGTGTTTCCTTCCACCGTTATTCCCATGTTTTTACATTTCTTTACCTATTTCACTAAGGATCTGTCCAAATAGATTTTAAATAAGGTGGGTGACAGACAGCAGCCTTGTCTTAGTCCCTTTGTTGTTTGAAAAGGAGAGGTGATTTCTTGTCCCATTTTAATTCTTGCAAGGTTTTGTTCGTAGTATTTTTGAGTGACGTTAATAAGAATTGGGTTTATTTTCAAGTTATCCATTTCTATCCATAGTTGGGAGATTAGTACACTATCATATGCTTTTTCCAGGTCTATTAAAGCTATATGGGTTTCTCTATTTCTCTGCACTCGTTGTTCCATTGCAATTTTTAATGTGAAAATATTATCCATAGTGGAGCGTCCGGCCCTAAATCCCGCTTGTTCTTCGGGTTGTTTATCTTTAATATCATTTTCTATCAGGTTTCTCAGTACTTATAAATATAATCGGCCTATGGTAGCAATCACTGCGATCCCTCTATAGTTTTTAGGATCCGTTTTGTGCCTTTCTTGTGTATTGGAGAGATATACGATTGTCTCCATTCTTCTGGAACTTCTCCGTTTAAGCAACTTTAGAATAATTTTCGGATCATTTCAAGCAGTTTTGATGATCCATATCTAATCAACTCTGGATGTATTTCGCCTGGGCCTGGGCGATTTTCTTAATTTCATTCCCTTAACTGCTTCTTTCACTTGTTCTATTGATAGTTCTATTCTTCCTTCTACTTGCACTTGTTCATTTGTCTGTTTAAACCTTTCTCGTACAGACGCTTATCTTTCCTATCGCTACCTATGCGTCAAAAACTTAGACCATTAAAAAGTCCGACTCACGACATATAATGGCCTTTGAAATGTGGGTATATCGTAGAATGATGCGGATACCCTGGACAGCACATCGCACAAATGTCTCAATATTGACAGAATTCGAAATCAATACTAGGTTTACCACAATCATCAACCAAAATATATTGAGGTACTTTGGACACATTACCAGACAAATGGAAGGCATGGAGAGGTTGGTGGTTAAAGGCAAGATAGAAGGTAAAAGAACTTGAGGAAGATCGCCACTTCGATGGTCAGATCAAATAAAGTACGCTACCGGTTAGATACTCTCTGTCTGAGGTAGCACACCACACCTAGAAGAAGCTCAGAAGCTCAGTGAAGGATGATGTGGACCTACCAGCTTTTTCAAAAACCACATCGGAAAAACCACATCCGGATTCGAATCCCGAAAAAAAAGATATATCCTGGAGAGACAAGTACCCCAGACAAATAAACATATTGAGGAAAAAGGATATAATATAAACCTTGTTTCTACCCATGAGACCAAGAATTCACGAGATGTCTTCATAAAAGGACTCTACAGGGCTGTAAGTTTCAACCCAAAGAGGTCCTCGGTTTATTTTTCTTGAAGCTGAAAGCCAAACTGGCATAGACCGAATTAACTTTGGAAGTTAATTTGTTCGAAGAATGGTTTGAGAAGACGTTAATTCCAAACTTGCCGAAAAACATAGAAAACGTTGTCATTTTGATTATCTAGAAGTAAATTACTGGATATTACGGACGCATTTAGAGATAATACGACAAGAACAAAAATTGAAACAACTGCAGAAAAATATACTACTACTACTACTAAGGGTTTCCACAGTTTTCACTGTCTTCCTTCACTCAACCGTTTTCTCCAAATTTCCCTGTCATTCCAGTCTCCATCTCGCAGGGTTCTTTTTTCCATAGCCTCGTCGATTTCATCTCTGAATGACCTTCGGGGTCTTCCTCTCTTTCTTCTTCCAATCGGGCTCCATTCTGTGATTTTGTTTATCCAGCGTCCTCTGGCCGATATATATTTTCTCTAGAAAAATATGACGGTATGATATTAAGATTGCCGCCTTACCATTGTGAGCTGAACCCGATTGAGACGGTGTGGAGTAAAGTGAAAAGGTATGTGGCTTTAAGTAAGGTCGATTTTAAAGAAAAAACAGTAAAACAGTTGATACAAGAAGCTTACCAATGCGTATCTAAAGAGCAGTGGCATAATTATGTAAACCACTTCAAGAAAGTGGAAGCAAGAATGTTTTGTGATGGACAATTTTCAGGAAGATATTGAACCGATCATAATCAATAGATGGTCGCCAACATCCAAAACGGATAAGTACTACAACAAGAAAAAAGATTTAATAACGCCCTGTCTAAATTTTTCTAGAATTTAGTATTTTTTGTTTTCTTTTAGATCAATCTAATATCTATTACATATTATAATACATTTATTATTTATTTTTTACTTTCCTATTAGTCATATCCTTACCCACACCAATGGCGCCTCCGATTCTGAGCAACGAAACTTCCTTCCTAATCTTCTCTCTGACCATCTGAGTTGATTTTTCGTTATAATATCCACAGGACTGTTTTGGACTGTTAATATTTGTGCTGAAAAAGTAATATTAATAAATAAAATAAAATGGTTTAATATAACTAGAAACAAAATTCACTTTACAAACTTTTCTTTACAATTTGCTTTTGTGTAACAATAGAACACTGAAAACTTTGTTTTCAAACTTCCACAAAATTTATTTTAACTTCTTATCACTACAGCTGTTTCGACTGATTGCCTTTCTCAAGTGATCTATTTTTGGCATACGTTTACACTTTATAGTCTCTAATGAAATAGGTTGAGAAAAAGAGAACTGTTTGTCTCAAGTTGGTCATTTAGAATTATATCTATGTTTTGTTAATTTGGTGATTTCCATAGATTCTAACAAGGATAGCTTAAGGCCTTTATTTTGAATATGAAGAATTTTAAATTCGTCATTAAAAGAATGATTGTGATCTAGAAGGTAAAGTGCGTATGTAAAATCTGTTTTTCTATTATTGAAAGCCCTTTTATGTTCTGTTATTCGTTTATTAAAGTTTCTACCAGTTTGACCGATGTAAGTTTTTGGGCAGTCGCCACATTTAAGTTTGTACACACCACTCCGTAAGTGTTTTTTATTTTGGATCTTGTTATTTTTGATATATTTGACTAGGTTGTTATTTGTTCGAAAAGCTGGTGTTATTCCTTTCATTTTTATGTGTTTAGCTGTTTTTCTTGATATTTTGCCTGTATATGTAATCGAGCAGAAGGTACTGGGTTTTTTCTCTGGTGGTGGAAATACTAATTTCAGGGATTTCTTGTGTAGTTTTTGATTTAACATTTTCTTAATTGTTTGTTCGTTGTATCCGTTGTTTACTGCTATTTGCTTGATGATGTTTAATTTTGTCTCAAAGTTGTATTTTGACATCGAAATTTCTGTTATTCTATGTAACATACTATGATATGCTGCCAGTTTATGTTGTGTTGGATGGGACGATGAATTGTGTATAGTCGTGTCGATATGGATCTTCTTCTTAGGGTGCCTGTACGTTCCGAACGTTGGCGATCATTCTGGCTATGATAATTTTGTTGGTTGCTATACGAAATAGCTGTGTTGAGGTCTTTCTATACCATGCTCTCAGGTTAGCAAGCCAGGATATTCTTCTTCGTCCTGGGGCTCTTTTTCCTTCAATTTTACCCTGCAAAATGCATTGGAGTAGCTCGTATCTGCCTTGATTTCTCATCGATATAGATAGGTTTATGAAATGTGGAGAAGTTATGTTGGTTTTTAGTCTGATAATTTTTAAATCTAAAAAAATTATGGATTGATTTTGTTTTGTTTCTATTGTAAATTCAATATGACTATGAAGTGAATTAATATACGATAAAAATTGATCTAGTTGCCTCTTAGTTCATGTAAAACATACCAGTACGTCGTCTACGTATCTTCACCAATAAAAACTTACATCGGTCAAACTGGTAGAAACTTTAATAAACGAGTAGCAGAACATAAAAGAGCTTTCAATAATAGAAAAACAGATTCTACATACGCACTTCACCTTCTAGATTACAATCATTCTTTTAATGATGAATTTAAAATTCTTCACATTCAATATAAAGGCCTTAAGCTATCCTTGTTAGAATCTATGGAAATCAACAAATTAAAAAACACAGATATAATTCTGAATGACCAACTTGAGACAAACAGTTCTCCCCTCCTCAACCTATTTCATTAGAGACTATAAAGTAAACGCATGCCAAAAATAGATCACTTGAGAAAGGCAATCAGCCGAAACAGCTGTAGTTAAAATAAATTTTGTGGAGGTTTGAAAATAAAGATTTCAGTATTTTATAGTTACATAAAATGAATTTCCATCAAGTTGCGGTAGAATCCATCAATTAATTTGCTTTTGCCTTAAGTCAACACTGTATTTTTTGTCATCTCTCCCGCTACTGTCCTTTTTGCTGTTTTTCTATACTTTTAACGTTGTTGTAAAGGAAAAGAAATTAAAAAGACAAACTAGTTTAAGCTAAACCAACACAAAACTTCTAAAAGAATAAACAAAAAGTTCTATGCGATCCAGACTGCATAATTATGCTGCAACGTAGGTCAGCTTAAGAATAAAATAATCAAATAATTGAATTGTTCCTTTTAAAAACAGACCGCAGCAGTTTTAATTAAGTCTTAGCCATAATAATCTTGCTGTAATACCCTTTCTGGTCTGCTAATCCACAAACAATAATTTTTAGTGCACTAAGTATTAGAGTTGGACTAATTCGTTCCTTAGGGTGATTTAAAGACTTTTGAAATTGGTTTTGCAAATTCATTCAATTGCCATCTTTCCGAGATCGGTATTTCTTTCTCATAACAGTGGATACATCCTCGGTAGCGGTGGCTAATCCTGTGAAGTGAACATGGACCAGTTGCAAATTAAGAAAGATTTTAACTTTTGGTACTAGAAAACATTCCATAGCTTCTCGTTCGACAAAAATTGAAAGTGTATGAAATCTCGTTCATACACTTTCTCTGTATGAATTGATTCATACAGAGAAAGTGGAAGAGAAATTGTTTATCTGGATAAGACGTGGTTTGACACCCCTGAAGTTCCAAAATATAGTTAAGCAGATTCTTCTGGTCGCAGTACAACAAAAGCTCCATCAGATAAAGGAAAACGTATTACAAAAATTCATGCGGGAACAAAAAATAGTTTTATACTTTATGCTTTATGCTGCTAAAACATTAAGGACTTCTGTGTCGACTATCATGATGACACCACGTCAAAGTTATTTGAAAATTGGTTTTCAATGAAGTTATTGCCAAATATACCACGAAACAATGTAATTGTAATGGACAATGCCAGCTACCACAGTCCTAGGCTGAGAAAAGTTCCATGTTCTAATGACACCAAATTATAATCCAAGAATATGTGCTGGAAAAGATATATATTTTAGCATAATTATTCTTAAAAACAATTACTTCATACTTTTAAATCATTTTTCATCAGAAAACAATATTATTGTGACAGTTTGCCGACAGAAATGGGTCATATAGTATTAAGACTTCCTCCTTACTATTGCATGTTTAATCTGATTAAACACATGGAACTTAAATCATTGGTAAGGAGAAGTAATGTTTCGCCCACTCTAAATCCATCTGTTTTTCGTTTAATTAAATTAGAAATGGAGAGAATAGCAAATGACAGCCGGAAAAAAAAGATGAAAAGATCTTATATAAATACATAAAAGTTGCTCAAAGAAACAACTATTATAGATCTAGATAACGACAGAATGTCACTGTCAGAGACAGAAAGGAAATAAGCGAGGCCATTGAAAAATTCTACACTAAATTATACTCGGTAAATACACAACCACAACAACGACGTACTCAACAGACAATAATTAACACCGGCTCAGAAGAAATACCAGACATAACCGACTATGAAATAAGAATGGCCCTAAATCAACTTAAAACGAATAAATGTCCGGGAGAGGATAAGATTACAGTTGAAATGTTGAAACTTGGTGGCAGAAAAATGGAACAGGTATTAAAGGTTTTATTTAATAAAGTAATTGATGAAGGAAAGATTCCTCAAGAATGGTAAAACTCCGAGGTCATTTTACTATTTAAGAAAGGAGACAAAGCAGACATCGAGAATTACCGACCAATATCCTTGCTATCACATCAGTATAAATGATTAACTAAAATCATAACCAAGCGCCTAACACATAAGCTTGATTTCTATCAACCTATCGAGCAGGCTGGATTCAGAAAAAATTTTAATACCATAGACCACTTGCACACCGTAAGAACACTGATAGAAAAATGCACTGAGTTTAATGTTCCAATTCATATGGCGTTCGTCGATTTCCATAAAGCATTCGATTCCATCGAATTCTGGGCAGTGCTTGAATCTCTAGAAAATGCACTAACATAATTAAAAACATATATGAAAATGCCACTATGCATATCAAGCTGGACGAAAGCACAAAAACTAATCCCATAAGACTACAACGGGAGTAAGACAAGGAGACACCATCTCTCCCAAACTATTTACCCTTGCTCTAGAAGATATTTTTAAGAAACTGAAATGGAACAATAAGGGTATCAACGTCGACGGATCATACTTAAACCACTTAAGATTCGCAGATGACATAGTTTTAATAGCCGATAATATCCAAGAACTAAATGATATGTTACAACAATTAAATGCAGTTTTAGGAGCGGTAGGCTTAAAAATGAACTACAGCAAAACAAAAATACTGAGCCGAGATCAGACAAATATAACAATACAAAATTATACTATAGAAAATGTTGAACATTATGTATATCTAGGTCATGTTATCAAACTAGGAAAACCAAATCAAGATGCTAAAATAATAGGAGAACACAACTGGCATGGGGCGCTTTCGGTACACTAGCACATATCTTGAAAAACACCTCCATTCCTATAAACTTAAAGAAAAAGGTGTATAATACATGTATACTACCAGTTTGTACCTACGGCTTGGAGACAGTAGCCCTTAGCAAAAAATCTGCTAAAAAATTAGAAACAACGCAAAGAGCAATAGAACCAATCATGCTTGGAATATAACTAAGAGACAAGATTAGAAACACCAAGATAAGAAGTAGAACAAAGATTAGGGATATTGTGGAAGAAATTACAAAAATGAAATGGCGCTGGGCAGGCCACGTAGCCCGATATAATGACAACAGGTGGACACGGAGAATTCTAGAATGGAGACCAAGGACGACAACAAGAAGCATGCGAAGACCTCAGTGGCAGGCAAACAGTGGATTAGATTGGCGCAAGATAGAAAAAAATAGACGCAATTGGAAGAGACCTACATTCAGGAGTGGATGGAAAATGGTTGACAAAGAAGAAGAGATAACGACAGTGACAGTGAAACTGACTTGGTTATGTAATTTTTTTTAAATATGTAAATCTATAATCCGTGTTGTTTTTGACTTTTATTTTTTGAGTTCTTTTATCCGCATGCCCTGTTGAAACTTGGGTGCTTCTAATGGTATTATTTTGTTTTCCAATAACAACTGTATTATTATCTAAACTACCAGCTGTTTTTTTATAATCTAATGTGACTGTTTAATTATTCATCTTTTGGTACAGGTTTACATTTGTGTTTGAACTTGAATAAGATTTTTCCATACTACTAGGACCATATGTTTCATCAAAACGAGAATCATCTGTACTGCTCCAAAATAAAGAACGCCGGGAATGCTGATTACATGATGGTACCATCAGCTCATTTACTGGAGTTTATGCAGGAGCTAATAAAATAAAATATGATATGGATTAAACGTTAAGAAAGTTAACTATAAATACAGTCTGCTTGAGAATTCGATGTATCTTCTACATTTCTACATATCGACACATCGCTATCGGCAAACAAAAAATATTCTTTTAAATAAAATATGATATGGATCATAAAGGTTAAGAAATTTCACTTGTATGAGAATCTCCAAAAGCATGACAAACTTCCATAGTTGCCAACTTACACCGATCATATTTCTAAACACAATGAATCTCATATTACACCTAGAGGAAGACTACATTATGTCCAGATAGTGTGAAGGAAATGTGACAACCTTAATAACAAAACAACACCAAGTACTGTTGGTGATATATACCTTTATAGAAATTAATAAATAGTGTAATATACCCTTCAGAACAAAGTTTTTATATTGTAGCTAGGACATAGTGGATTATACCGTTAAAAAGAGAATGTAAAATACATAACACTATGCCCAGCTCTCAATATTACACTAAAACGACATGGTGCAGTTAACTTCCGACACACAGAACTGTATACAAAAATCTCAAGTAAACTGCTAATAATAGATTGAAATTAAACATTTGGTTTTAAAATCATATCTGATTTTATGTACCGATTCTTTTAGAATGACTTACCTTTAATTATTAATCGTACTAAATTTTGTTTTCAATTATCGCTAATTTACGAAATAAAATAAAAACCAAAAAGATATCCATTAAAATGCTTTGTTCTTGAGCTTTCATAATAATCGCTTCATTTATATTATTACTACAGACTACGTTTTTTGTTTCAACCCTTTTGTTGGGATACAAAACAGCTCTAGGTAAAAATATATAATTTTTTTACTCATAATCCTTCTGAAATGTTGCAGAAACATTTTCAGAGTTGGCGGTTGTTTTATTTTATTACGACATGAATAATTTTCTTGAAATATTTATGAACAATGGAAATTTGATGTAAAAAAATCACAAACAAAATACAAACAAGAAATGAAAACAATGTAGGCTAAAAAAGAGTTTTATACATACAGGGTGTCCCATAATTAATTGGACATTAGCTAATGGGTGATAGCTGACATCAAAATAAAGCGTTTAAGCTCAAATTGTTTAGGCAAAATGTTATTATTTTTCCTTCTACAAGGTGATTCATTAATATTTTTTTATATTATTTTTAGCGATATATTGAAGACTATTTAAACGATTTAAGTGAAATTTACCTACCTACTAACATTGGTTCATTAATGTGGCCATAATTTTTTTGTCCGCCCTGTATAAACATTTTAGGTAAAAAACATGAAACAACATTTAATTCTACACAAAAAAGGTATTCTGGTTTCAAATAAAAAAAGTGCACCGTTTTCGAAATAAACGTATTTTTTAGAGACGTCCATAAAATAAAAAAAATTTACAAAAACTTACGTAAATTCAAACATAATTCAACATGTCTCAAATACTTCTTCTTCTTCACGTGCCATCTCCGCTACGAAGGTTGGATATCATCATGGCAATTTTGACCCTGGAGGCTGCCGCTCGGAATAATTGTATGGAAGTGCAAGCAAACCACTCCCTGAGGTTTCTCAACCACGACATTCTTCTCCTACCTATGCTGCGCCTACCTTCAATCTTTCCTTGCATAATTAGTTGTAACAGTTGATATTTATTCCCACGTGTAATATGTCCCAGTTATTGTAGTTTCCTCATTTTAACACTCAATACTCAATACGACCTCTTTTTGTTTGTTCATCCTGTCTAATACAACTTGGTTAGTTATCTTATCCTTCCAGGAGATTTTTAACATTCTTTGGTACGCCCACATCTCAAATGCCTCCAGCTTACCCATACATTGCTTATTTAGTAAATAATAATATTCACTTAATAAATATATATATATATATATATATATATATATATATATATATATATATATATATATATATATATATATATATATTCACTTAGATTAATTTATTCACTTAAATACTAGTGAATAATAAATCTATGAGTAGTAGATAATCTTTGCCAACAAAATGCAGATGATTGAAACAATTATTTTTATTAAACGTTTTACACAGTAACAAATTAAAAAAAAATCAGAAATTAAATTAAATTCGACAATGAAGTGAATATAAAACAATTGACAAAGAAAACGTAACGAAATTCAAAACGTAACGAAAAAATTTACAATAAGTGTTCAAAATGCTCACCATTTGATAAACTACATAATCTAAATCTTTTCTGTAAGTTTTGTCTTATTTTAAATAATGAGTTTTTTGGGCCCTTACGTTAACTCCATCTACAATATTTTTCCATAACTCTTGACAGTCATTTATTTCTTTTTATAAATAAGTGACTTAAAGTAGCGCCACAAGTGGAAGTCTAGGGGATTTAGTTCGGAACTGCGTGCTGGCCATAAGCATACACTACTTCTACCAATCCACTTTAAGGATACATTTTATCTAGATAATTTCTAACTTATTGGCTATAATCTGTTGGTACACCATTATGCATGTACCAAGAGTTACGTCAATTAAGAAGTATGGCTTCTTAAAGAGTTGGTAGATCTTCTTTCTGTGTACTCAGTACTTCTGTACTGTCTACTCAGTGCTTCTGTACAGGGTAGAAACGTAGATATTGAAGGCGGAAACACTATCAAAACTTCAGGCTTTTGAGCTATGGTCATACAGAAGGATCTTGAAGATACAATGGACAGACAAAGTCACCAATGATGAAGTACTGTGGAGGATGAACACAACTGCGGATTTGGTCAACATCGTGAATGCGGGTACGATTCCAAAAGACTGAAACAATGCAGTACTAGTCTTGTTACAGAAAAAGGCGATATTACTAAATTATAAAATTATAGATCCATCAGCCCCTTGACACATATGTACAAACTCTTTATGAAAATCTTAACACCTAAACTTGATTTCTATCAGCTCAAAGAACACGCAGGCTTCAGGACAGGATATGACACAAATGACCATTTGCATACCATAAAGATCTTAATAGAAAAGTGTATCGAGTACAACATACTACTGTTTCTTGCATTTGTCGATGCTTTTGATTCTGTAGAGTTTGAAACAATACTGGAAGCCCTAAATCAAAGCCGAATAGATTACAGGTACACGACACTAATCAAAAACATCTACGAGAACGCTACATCAAGTATACGACTACCCGAAGATACAGAAAAATTCAGCTTAGGTCGAGGAGTTGACAAGGACACAATGTTTCACCACAGTCAATATTTAAGAGCACTCAATGGCAAGATATGGGCATCAATATAGGTGGAGAAAGATTAAATTAACTAAGGTTTGCAGATAATGTTATATTAATTGCAGATAACTTACATGATACAGTTTCTATGATGCATTCGTTTGAAAGTCTGTCTGAAAGAGCAGGATTAAAGTTAAACTTTTAGAAAACTAAACTCATTACAAATCTCGTAATGAGTGGAAATATAACTATTGACAATAAAACCATACAATAAACAGACACCTACAAATATCTGGGACATGAAATCAAAATAAGAAGAGACAGTCAAACACATGAAATACAGAGGCGAATAGGCCTAACGTGGGCAGCATTTGGCAAATTAAGCCATATTCTAAAAAGTTCAATTGCCATGTGTCTTAAGCGAAAGGTTTATAACCAATGTGTTTTGCCTGCACAAACTTATGAAGCAGAGACTTTAACACTCACGCAAAAATCTCCGAATAAACTTAGAGTTACACAACGAGCCATGGAACGTGCAATGCTCAACGTGAGCCTTCGAGACCACATAACAAACCAACAAATCAGGAAAAGATCAGGAGTTCAAGACGTCATCGAAAGAACCACGACGCTCAAGTGGAACTGAGCAGAGCACTTAGCCAGAACACAAGATGGACGGTGGATAAGACGTATTATGAAATGGAGGCCCAGAAACTATAAAAGAAGCCGAGGACGACCACCGACTAGATGGACCGATGATATAAAACGTGTAGCGGAAAACTGGCTACAAGCGGCCCAGTGTAGAGAACACTGGAAAGAACTGAGGAAGGCCTATGTCCAGTAGTGGACGCGCTTGGCTGATTGATGATGATGACGTTTTAGCAAAGCCGTGGAGGCCATTTACCTCATGTGCTATTGCATTTAAACCGTATCCTATCTACTTTATGATTCAATAAAAAATTACAGTCCAAAGAAAAAACTAGTGGTTTCTATTTAATTAAACTTTTGCGTTTTGGTACACTCTGTAATACGTTAGTGCTGCTATTTAAAAAAAAATAATAAAAAAACTCTTAAATTTATATATCGTCCACTCTACAGACCAATCATATTTCTATATCTAAGCTAATTTTATTCAGTCAATTTTGTTCTTTTCAATAGCCACTGTTGAATAAGTGTCGCTTTTATAAGATGAAAAAGCACGAGAACATCTCTGAATTATTTATGCTCTATATTATACCTTACAATTCAAAACATTAACATTCCTATAATTTTTTCAAAAGAAAGTAAGCGAAAACCCGGAGTCGAAATTAGTAACAAGAACCATCCGAGGGATCCGAAGCGCATGTATTGTCCAAAAGAAAAGGACAGATTCTAGGAAATGCTCCTGTCGGACAGAGACAACTGCCGGCAAGCCTCCTCGATTCAAATAGAACTTCAGTCGGCCGTGAGCGACGTGGTGAGTCGTTTAATTCTGACGAAAAATCTCGCAAAGTCTAGTTTTCCTCAAGTTGATGAAAAATGTTTTAAAGTGACGGACAAGCATCGGAAATAAGTGAATTGTTAGTGGTTGTTTGTGAGGTTTAGTGCTTTTCTTGAGGGAATTCTGAGACGAAAAAAGGTGAGTTTCGGAAGTTGTGCAACTGGTGGCTGGTTTTTAAAATTATGTTTATGCATTTACATTCAAATTTTAATGTTTTGTATCTCGTTAAAATGTGTTTTATTCAGTTTACTGTGTATAATTAAATGCAATTAAAAAGTTAAAAGAAGGAAATCAATATTAAAAATATTTCTTTAAATTAGACAGTTATATCAGTTTTTCAAGAGTTTTCAATTATTTAAAATAGTTAAATGATTTTAAATCAATGATTTTCAGAGAGTTTATTAATATTTAGTGCTACTTTTAAAATATTTTTGACCTAACTAATAATATTTCAAATATTTGTGAATTGAATTTTCGGTACATAATTTTCCTTAGTTTTTCACCTATTTTCTGGAATAGTAAGCTATGAAAACTATGTCAATTTTAGTTGTTTTTGTAATATTCATTATCAATGTAGTACAAATAGTTATTAAATATTAAAAAGTACTTGTTTACTTGCATACTGTCTGTACAACAAATCAATGAAATATTGTTAAGTTTGTAATGCTGTATTAAAGACAACTGCCTACATATTTATAACTGTATTTTGCAAACTAAATATATTAATTCTAAAACCGGGAAAAGACAAAGATAATCCGGAATCATATATGACTATTGTCATGCATTTTTAAAGGATTTGAAAGAATTCTAAAATTGAGAATGGAAATTTGGTTAAGGCGGCATAATATTTTACCAGCAACAAAATATGGATATAAATAGGGCTATGGAACCATGGATGCAGTAGTTCGTCTGACTACATATCGTCAGTTGACAAGTAAAACTTACTAAGTACAAAAATATCGAAACTGACATTTTATCACCAAATTCAATGGTTTAAGATCTTTGCCTGGAAAAAGTCACTAGCTACAAACATCGTTTCAACACAGACTTTCAATTTGAAACATTTCATTATTTGCAAATTATAATAAGATCCCGGCAGGTAAAAGTCATTATTGCATGCTATTTTGTTGATTATGTTAGTTCAGTTAGTTGACTTAATCAGCATTTATTGTTGTTTGCCGTTCTTAGCTTGTAGTAATTACTTTAATAACTAAAAATTTGTTTAAAACTCACTTACATTCCTTCCTTTTTTATTGAGTGTACCTTCTATTATAGTATGAATTTTTAGACAATGATTCGGCAGGTAAAATTCATTAATTACATTTTTCTCAAGAACGTCAAAAATTCACAATTTTTTAATAAAAACTCTGTAACGTTAGATAGCTTAAACTTTTTTGCCAAAATAAGTACCTCCAATTATAACATTGAGTTAACATTTATTCCTTCCTTCGTTGAGTGTACCTTCTGTTAGAGCATGAGTTTTTAGACAATATCTCTGCAGGTAAAATTAACTAATTACATTTTTCTCAAAAACTTGAAGAATACACAATTTTTTAATATAAACTCGTATCATAAGCTAGCTTAAACTGTTTCTCAAAATAAGTACCGTCTGTATAACAGTGAGTTTACATTTCTTCCTTTCTTCATTGAGTTTACTTTCTGTCACAGCATGAGTTTTTAGATAATATTACGGCACTAAAATTCATTAATTACATTTTTCTCAAAAACTTTAAAATTACCCAATATTTTAATAAAAACTCTATAAGATAAGGTAGCTTAAATTGTTTCTCAAAATAATTACCTTCTGTTCAAACATTGATTCAAAAATGAACTCCAATATCTCTGTTCTTTTAATATGGCACTTAGTGAGTTTTACTTGTCACCTGACGATATGTTCAAATTGGATTTTCTAATCCTTTGACAACAGGTACATTGTTTATCGACATAAAAAGTGCATATGACAATACTGATTTAAATTTACTCTGATAAATTTGTGTTTCTTGGCATTGCATGGTTTGGCGGCAATCGATCTACAATTATGCCTCGTTCTCTCGCCATTTCTTGTACTCTATATTTAATTGTTATAATCTTATGACACTGTGGCTAAGTTTAGTATCTCGATTTTCAAAATTGGTCCATTGAATTTAATATATTTTTTTAGTAAGATAATTTGCAATCTTGACTTTTTTCCATTTAGTGGTAACTATTGTACAATAAAAACAAAAAGATTAAAATGCATAGAAGACATCAGAATAGCCACATGGAACGTGAAAACAATGACGTAGGAAGGTAAAATCCATAATGCAATACAAGAAATGGCACACATGAAATTAAATATTCTGGTAGTAAGCAAAATGCAATAATCAGGTTCATGAATCGCAAATATCGGGAAACACTGCGTTTACTATTCTGGAACAAATAACGGCAAACATGAATTGGGTGTCGGCATTATATTGACAAAAGAAGTGGCAAAATCTGTTGACAACTTCCATCCCAATCTCAGCAAGAGTGATGCTCATACAAATAAAAGTGTATGCACCTTTCAAGACAAGACCAATCGACATCAATATAATTCAAGTGTATGCATTCAAGTGTCTGGAATTTTCAAAAGACATCTCAGTCCAGGACGCTGCCTGACTAACCTTAGTGCAGGATTCTTTCTTCGTACTCCCGGCGATAGTTCCCGAGGTACTTTAAAATGCCCTCTCGTCGCCGAGTCTACGCCGAACGCCTACCTGCTAAACCAGACCCTCCTCTGTCATCCAGCGATCCGAAAGCGGAATGGCCGCTGTAAGGCCGGCATCACTTCCGAAGCACTACCTTTATTCATTCATTCTCCATTCATACACATCCACACTCCTAGTTCGGCATCATTCCCAGAAGGGCATTTCCTCCTTCCCCACAGTCAAACTCACGCATTCTAACTCAAAAAGTGTGACCCACTGTTCTAACTTCACCTTTCAGCATCATTCACTCTACCTTTGCCGTTGGTCCAACTGTCTTTCTTCCTCTTCCTTTTTCTTGATCACTGCACGGATATAACTGTGTATGTTAATCCAACTTAATTTATTTTCAATCATTCTCTCAATCATTTCTCTCACTGTAACAAAATTCACACCTATCTCTCTCTCCATTCTGTTTCTTTCCACTATCCATCTGCTGCAATCTAACATCGTATGTGTCACAGTGTCCGAGTATCCACAATATAGGCAAGTGTATGCAGCTACAATAAAAGAAATAGAAGAACTATACCTTAGCATTAATCAAGTCGTGAAAAGGTTGAAAAAGCAAGACCTATTAATTGTCATGGATGACTTCAACGCCAAAGTTGGAACCAGCAAAACATCAACTACAGTTCGACTATTTGATCTAAGAAACCGGAACGATCGGGGAGATATGTTGGAGATTTTTGCGGAAGCAAATCAATTAGTAATAATAAACACCTGGGCTACACCCAAAGAAACTTTACACCTGGAAATCTCCACAGGATTCTGTGGGAAGGATTGTAAGAAATTAGATTGATTACATACTAGTAAATAAGAGGTATAGGAACAGCTGCACATTTGTCGAAACATACCGGGGGCAGACATAAATTCTGATCATGTACTAGTTGTAGGTAATTTCAAAGTCAGAATGAAAAAGGTTAAAAGTAAGTCGATGAAGAAATATGATGTTAGAAAACTGACAGATCCCAATGATCGACTGAAGGTAAGCGAAAACCTCAATTCAAAGGTGCTTAAGAGTATAAGTACAGGAACAATACAGAAAAGTCTGACCATCATACCGGAAACAATGAGAGAAATAAAAGAACCACACCTGAAGAAAGATACAGCGAAACGGAAATCGTGGATGACAGATGAAATATTGAACTTATGTAGCAGAGAACAAAAATCAGAGAAAATCTTTAAAAATATAAGAAAATACATACCATCATTAGAAAAAAAAATGAGAGAAGCCAAAGGAAAACACAAAAATTTCAAGCAATAGAGAAGCATCATAGTCGATATGATAACTTCAAAGTTCATCGAAAAATGAAGGAAATAGCTTGAAAGCTCCGAAAACGCAACAGCGGAAAAATAACAGATGATGAACCATAAACCTTTGCCATAACCAAAGAAGATAAAAAAAATATGGGACGAATACGTGCACAAACTTTTCCATGACCTTAGAACAATATAAAAGCCCACCATTGAAGAAAATTTAGGTCCTGAAATCTTACCAGAAGAAATCACGGCAGCCTTCAAATAATTAAAGGATGGAAGGGCACCGGGACTTGATGAAATTCCTGCAGAACTGTTGAAGCTATTAGATGAAGAAAAAATAAAAATAATAACTGAAGTACTTAATGAAATATACAAAGCAGAAAAAATACCAGTAGAGTGGCTTAAATCGGAGTTCGTTCAAAAACAGGAGCAAAAGTTTGTGAAGATTATAGGATCATATGCCTAATGAGCCATCTGCTGAAGCTGTTTTTAAAAGTCATAAAGTCATCCACACAAAGAATTTACCGGAAATGCGAGGAACAAATTGCACCCAATCAGTTTGGATTTGTAAACGCCGTTGGTACGAGGGAAGCTTTATTTAGCGTGCAGGTATTGTTTTAGAAATGTAGAAATGTCAGCTGTAATGTTTTTGCATGCCTGACTAACTACAAAAAGGCTTTCGATGCAGTCAGGCATATATATTGTGGCTTAACACCCCGTACGGGGTTACGCCGCTTAAGCTCTCTAGATCTATTTTACGAGGTAGATCAGTCCTCATTTGCTTTATTTAATTTTTCTTGTTATTTTTACCACTGTTTCCTATCTCTGGTTTTTTCTCTCCATTGTCGTACGCCCGCCCTGTTGAGATCGTTTGTTACTTCTTGTAGCCATGTAGATCTTGGTCTTCCACGTCATCGTTTACCAGCTGGTGTCCATTCCAATATTGAGAATATTGTCGTAGATGGTCCTGATCTCCATATATGTCCTAGCCATTTTGCCCTTTGCTGTTTTATTTTACAAACTATATCCTCTTTAATTTCGTTTAGTAGTTCATGATTCGTTCTTTGTCTATATTGGTTTTCATTAATTTTTATTGGTCCTAATATTGCTCTTAATATTTTTCTTTCTAGTATTCTAAGGTCTTCCTCTTGTTTTTTGTCATGCTAAGGGTTTCGGCAGCATACATCATAGTCGGTCGAATTATTGTTTTATATATTTTCATTTTCGATTTTTTGCTCAGTAATTTATTTTTTAGAAGCTTTTTATTTGCATAGTATGTCTTATTTGCTGTAATTATCCTTTCTTTAATTTCTGTTTCCCTTTCTCCATTGTTTGCTAATAATATTCCCAAATACTTAAACTTTTCTACTTCTTCAAATAAATATTCTCCCAGTCTAACCTTTTTGTTTTCATATTTTTTGTCAAATCTCATTATTTTTGTTTTTTCTTGATTTATTACTAATTCCATTACTTTCCCTTCTGCTACCAATTCTTTTAACATACTTTCCATTTTTTTTTCTGTTCTTTGTTATGATCACAATATCGTCGGCATATGCTATTATTTGTCCCTCTCTCGTTCTAAGTGTACCTTTGTTGATTTTTCTGACTATATATTCCAGGGCAAGATTAAACAGAGTTGCAGATAATGAATCTCCTTGACGTACACCTTTATTTATAACAAATTCTTCTGTGTCTCCTTCTTGTGTTTTTACAGTTACTACGGTTTTGCTCATTGTCATTTTTATTAATCGTCTTAATTTGTTGTGTATTCTCATTTCTCCCATAGCTGTAAGTAATTTCGCTCTGTTTATTGAATCAAATGCTTGTTGGAAGTCTATAAAAAGCAGTTCAATTTCTATTTTATATCCATAAGCTTTCTCCATAATTTGCTTTACCGTATGTATGGCATCTGTTGTTGACTTTCCCCTAATAAATCCGCATTGATACTGTCCCATGATATTTGTTGTCGCTTTGGCCAGTCTTCGTTGTATTAAGGTTGACATGATTTTATACGCTGTGTTTAATAATGTCAGTCCTCTATAATTATTACACATTTGTTGGTCTCCTTTTTTATGGATTGTGATAATTTGTCCTTTGTGCCATTCTTCGGGCATCTTTTCTTCGTCCCATATGACTTTTATTAATTGGTATATTTTTTCTCTGAGTTCATGTCCACCATATTTAATTAGTTCCATGTTTATACCGTCTATACCTGGTGCTTTACCGTTGCGACTACTGTTTATAATTTCCTCAACTTCATCTCTCGTTGGTTTTTCTAGCTCGGTTTCTATCATCGTGGTCTCTTCTTCCACATTTTCATTTAAGTCTTCGTCCTCTTGTACTGTTAATAATTCTTTAAAATAATCAGTCCAGATTTCTTTAAACTCTTTGTCATTTTCTGATACTTCTTCATTTCTATCCTTTATGCCTTTTATCTTTCCTTTGAAGGTTTTGTTCTGCTCGCTAATTTTCTTATAAAATGCTTTTGTATTTCTATTTGTGTTTTCTATTCTATTTCATTTATCTTCTCATTTAACCAGGTTCGTTTAATTTTTCTTATCTGTTTCTTACATTCTGTCCTTAATTTGTTGTATTCTTCTTTATATTCTTGTCTATTTGTTCTGATCCACCTTTGTCTTATTTCTATCTTCTTTTTTAACATGTTATGACAGTCTTGATTATACCATTCTTCTTTTTTGTTCTTTCTCTCTATCCCTACATGTTCAGAAGCTGCTTCATTTATACATTTTTTTATATTGCTCCATTTTGTTTCAACATTTTCTGTATGTTCACAGTATTCCTTCAGTTTTTTGCTTATATCTTCTGCATATTTAATTCTTCTATCTGTAGCATTTAATTTTTCTATGTACCATTTGTCCTTTGTTGTCTTGTTCTTTAGCGTTCTTTTGACTTTTTGTCTTATCGTTGCGGTAACCATGAAATGGTCTGTGTCTGCATGTGCACCTCTGTATGTTCTCACGTCTGTTATCGATGTTTGCTTTCTCTTTATGATGAGTATATGGTCTATTTGGGGCCATGTTTTTTGGTCTGGTGAGACCCATGTTACTTTGTGGTATAGAGGGTGTGCAAATTTTGTACTACTGACAATCATATTGGTGCTAGTTGCTAAGTTGCATAATCTTTGACCATTATCATTTGTTTTTTCATGTAATGTATATTTACCTGCAACTTGGTTAATGTAGTCTTCTTTGCCTATCTGAGCGTTAAAATCTCCCATTACCAGAATTGTGTCTTCTTTGGGT
Source organism: Diabrotica balteata (assembly GCA_918026665.1). Taxonomy (NCBI): domain Eukaryota; kingdom Metazoa; phylum Arthropoda; class Insecta; order Coleoptera; family Chrysomelidae; genus Diabrotica; species Diabrotica balteata. The sequence goes on from OU898283.1 coordinate 117,788,265, forward strand.
AAAGATTCAATTTCTTGTTCCAGTTTCTCATAGATGTTATCTTTTTCCTCTGCTACAGCACTTTCAGTTGGTGCATATACGTTTATGATGAATATATTAAATGGTTTGGCGTTAATTCTCAGGTATGCCATGCGCTCATTTATTGGTTTAAATTGCATAATATTATTTTGTATTTTTCCTGTAGTTATAAATGCAGCAGTCAGGCATGGACAAATTTAATAATGAAAGTGCTGAAGAGGGAAAGGAATGAGAGAGAAGACTTAAAAATAATAGCTAACTTGTATTGGAATCAAACAGTGGCACTCTGAATAGATGGAGAATATACATATCAGGTCAAAATCTTAAATAGATTGAGACAGGGTGCATAATTTCACCACTAATATTCAATCTCTACTCAAAGCACATTTTTAAAGAGGCTCTAAAAGATAATGATGAAGGCATGTCAATAAATGAAGTCAAGTTCAATAAGCTGATAACCTTTAACAAGTCTGATTAACAATGGCGCCTGTAGCTAAGCCAGAAGACGGAAAAGATAAAGGAGAAGTTAAAGATTAAATAAAAAATAGTATGCGAGAGTTACATATCGGTAAACTATGCCTTAACATTTGTGTAGAAGAATCTGGTGACAGACTTACTCGAGCTGCTAAGGTATTGGAACAATGTACAGGACAACAACCTGTATTCTCAAAAGCTAGATATACTGTCAGGTCTTTTGTTATCCGTCGTAATGAAAAAAATGCTGTACACTGCAGTCAGGGGTGCCAAAACCGAAGAAATTTTAGAAAGGGGCTTAAAAGTTAGAGAATATGAATTGAGACGTGATAACTTCTCTGCATCTGGTAACTTTGGATTTGCTATTCAGGAACACATTGATCTTGGTATCAAATATGACCCAAGTATAGGTATTTATGGTCTTGTCTTTTATGTAGTATTAGGAAGACCAGGATTCAACGTAGCTCACAGGAGAACAAAGACCGGCAAAGTTGGATTCTCCCACAGATTGCCAAAGGAAGATACCGTGAAGTGGTTCCAACAGAAATACGACGGTATAATTTTAGCGGTATGCAGATGATACAATAGTATTTTTCAATACCATAGAAGGACTGCAAAACTTAATGAACAAAATAACGGAAACAAGTACAACATATGGACTGGATATAAACACCAGCAAAACCAAGCTAATGATCATCAGAAAGAAAAATATAACTGGAGCAAATATGTATGTGGACCAAATGAGAATTGAACATGTCTCACAATACAACTACTTGGGAACTATAATCAATGTGTCGTGGGACAATACCCAAGAGATTAAATGTTGCATCGGAAAGGCCAAACGTGCATTCTTGACTATGAGCTCTGTGTTCAAGAGCTATGACCTCACCCTAGAAATAAAAATAGGGCTCCTTAAATATTATGTGCGCTAAGTGCTTCTGTACGGAGTAGAAACGTGGACATTGAAAGCGGAAACTCTATCAAAACTTCAGGTTTTTGAGCTATGGTTATACAGACGGATCCTGAAGATACCATGGACAGACAAAGTCACCAATGAAGAGTATTGCGGAGGATAAACACAACCGCGGATTTGGTTAACATCGTGAAGGGCCGTGAGCTGTAGTACTTGGAAGATATAATGAGAAATCAAAGCAGATACGAGCTACTTTAATGCAATTTGCAAGGTAAAATTAAAGAAAAAAGGGCCTCAGGATGAAGAAAAATATCCTGGTTTGCTAACCTAAGAGCCTGGTATAGAAAGATGTCAACACAGTTATTTCGTATAGCAACCAACAAAGTCATCATGGCCAGAATGATCGCCAACGTTCGGAACGGACAGGCACCCTAAGAAGAACAACTGTTCTACACATCGGCAGAGGTATGAAGCGTTATCCATAACAATCACAGACCTGATTAGATTTGCACCAAATTAGCTTTAAACCATTTTTCATGATTTGCACAAATTTCCTCATGCTAATATCCAGTCGTTTTAGAAACAAACGCATGTAAATCTCCTTTAACAAACCCTTAGTGGCTATTAATATGCGCCACATACTTTATAAATTTACCAGGCTTGACATGTATTTAAACAATTAGTCAAAGCCCTTTAAAAGCAACAATTTATATAGTAAAAACATCTCCAAATAGACAGAGTAAATAATATTTTATCAATTAATAATACTAAAATAAAAAAATATTTAATACCCATTTAAAAACTACTAAAAATTGCATAGTATGTAATAAATAGGTTATATTAAGCTATTATTTCATCGTTTAACATATTTTTTTCCAAATCTCATCTACAAATCACAGAAAAAGATACAAATTGAATCTACCAGTGTTTTATTACTTCGGTATCTTTAAGCCACAACATTAAACTGACCTAGTCAAACACACGCGTAATTAAATAAAGTGATTTCTCGGGCTTAACGTTTTGAGACCGCGTCTTAGAAGGCTACACACCGTACAACCACAAGCCGGTGATCCATCCATCTTTTCCTCAATTTCCCAAGCGGAAAGGAAGCTGTTTTTCCTCGAGGACTACTCATCTGGATACTAAATTATCCGAAGCCCACTTTCGTTGCACACTACTTGACGTTTAGCCCTTTTGTCCTAATGTTATTTGTGATAAGGGCTTAGATGTTGTTGATGATGGTCGGTAAATTCTATCGGAGGATGTGTCGGTGGTGTTATCTTTTCCGTAGTAGCTTAAACACTCTAAGAATGATATATTGCCCATATATTTGTTAACTTTTATTTACATTTATTGCTTTACCAATAAAATTGTTACTACTCATTGGTTATATTGATAATGATAATTATAATAGAGTTTATTTGTAACAAAAAAATGTGTTACAATATAATTTATATATTTTATACAATAAAATAAACTCAGTTTCTCACAGAAGTTGTATGTCACATGGACTACAACTTGTACGTAAGGGTTTTATAATTATAATTTGTACCATTTTTCAAAGGGTTTCAAATTACCAGGGTTAATTTATACCATTTTTCAAAGTAGAAGCTCCTAACAGAGCTGATAATACGAAACCCATACGAAACTGCTCGATCTTTCATTTTCTTCAAAATGGTGTAATAATCAGAAAAATGTAATTATCATTATATTGGAAATTTTAGAATTATATTGATTAAATAACCAAAAACATTTGTTATTATTAATAATATAAATTTTATGAAATATCTGTTTAAGTCTAATATTCCACAAAATAATAATTTTAATTAAATATATTAGACAAATGTACGCAACTGATACGGAAATACTTAAAATTTTATTAACAGTTCAGCGTCAGTCAGCGTATGGCAAAAGCGTATAAAGTGTTGTGTGCTTTTTTAGAGTAGGAATTTTGTTTATATTTTGATTTCTTACACAAATTAATATATTAGTTAATATATAAGTAAAAACGAGGGACGTTTTTATTTATTAAAGCCCTAAAAGAGGTAAGTTTAAAATTAAGAATATATAACGTAATGGAACCAATCTTGGACACTTTAAGAACCATAAATTTTATTTTTGTACTGGTAATTATTAATACTAAAGTATTTTATTAACTTTACATTCCTGCTTATTGCTCAGACTTTCTTTAATCAGTACAGAATTTTATTTTACCAAAATAAAAACAAAAACATAAAAAAATATATTTATTATTAATTAATGTTTTTTATCCAGTAATGAACATCGATATTTGCAATGGATCCTAATTTGGACAGTTGCATACCCAGTTATGGACACCTTTTTTATATATGGATAGAGAGGTTCAAAATTATGGAATAAATTCATTTGATCAAGAATACGCCACTTTTGACAAAAATCTTGAGACAGGTCGATTTTTATTTTTAAATTATGATTTTTCGAGATATTGCCGTACTAGTGCCGTTATCCATGTGGGCGTGATGACGTAGGTAATCGATGATTTTTTTAAATAAAAATAAGGGTAGTGTGGTAGCTCATTTTAAAGGTTATTCAATTGTTTATTCAGTAATATAAACATTAACATCATTATTTGATTCTCGTTCTCACTTAGCTCTGGAATTGAAACTATGTCCCGTATCTTTTTCCAAACATTGTATAGATCCAATGTTGACTCTTGCCCATTCCATGCCTCTTTAGAGTTTTGTGCTTTCATAGCATTCAGTGTTTCAGGACTAATGTTACTTTCTAAAATATTTAAACATATTTTTTATATCATTAGCCGAATTTTGATTGTTTTCAGGAATATTTCTTCTTTATTAACCCTCTGTCTACAAATTATCTTTGAATAATCCACGTTATTTGGATTAAAAGGAAAGAGGCCACAAACCCGAAATCCGTTTTTAATAATAGCTGGAGAAATAGATTCATTCAGAATATTTTCTAGGAGAGTAGCCACGTGATGTCTTATTAACGGCTGGTTTTCGTTTTCTGTCAACCATTTTCTGACATGCGATTTACATTGACATTTCAATGGGTAAAAAACAGAAACATCCAGAGTTTGTAATACACGCGTTGCATTTGGATAAAATGCAACTAAAATGATTTGCTTTTTACGCAAAAAAATACTCAGATGTAATGTCAAATGAGATTTGTGCCCATCCACAAAAAATATAACGGGTCATTCTATGTTATTTTCTGTCAACCATGGCTCAAATATATTTGCCATGTGTTCAAGAAATACCTCTCCTGTCATCCACCCATTGGCCGATTTGCCCAGTCCCCAAGATTTCGGAAATTTGGTAACAATATCTGCAGGTAGGTACCCTCTTATATGGATATACTGCCATAGGAGGGCAAATTTCTCCAGATGCTGATACCGTAAGTAAAACAGTGAGATTTCCTTTTTATGGCGTTTTTGAGACACTATAGATATTTTTATCTCCTTTAGGAGCCAAAACTTTCCCAGTTTTAGGGCACAATGAAATAGCTGTTTCATCAGCATTAAAAATTCGATGGGCATGTTCTAAAATATCAGAGTAGCCATTATCTTTGAAGTAATTTGAAACTTCTTGAAACCAATTGCGTATATCGATTTCTGTTAATTGGCCACGATAACCGGTAAGTTTCTCTGACGTCTTTAACGATATGTTGGGATGTCTGTTCAGAAACGATTTAAACCACTTTTTACCAGGAGCACCTACGGTAAATGGAGTTTTTCTATCTAATTTATTTATTAACTTGGCGACTGTGTCGACTAAGCATTGTTTCGTTACAGGAAACCCAGCTCTTGTAATATCGATAATCCAATTAACAATGCGATCTTCCTCATCTGCAGTGAGAACTGTTGGAGGGCCCATGTTGCATACCTCAGGACTTATTCCTTTTAGCTTATTGCGTAACGTAATACAAGGTACACCAAATCTTTTACTTGCAGTTGCAACTGGCATACCCATTTTTGCTGCCGATAGAGCTTCTGCCATTTGAGCGGCGGTATATTTTTTATGTCCCTTTCTATCCATCATAAATGACCAGCTGTAAAATAAAAAAACAAAATTATTTCTTGACACCAGTAATGGACATTTTCGTATCCATTATTGGACACTCATTTAATGCCCATGTCCAATACTGGATCCACTCAACATATAGACTTCCAGTTTATAGCAGAAAATAGTATTTTTTATTTCTATGTATTTACCATTGATTTCAAATAAAAACTTATATGCCCTTAAATGGACACCCTATCCTTTTTAGGAACATACGTTTAATTGTAGATCTAGTGATGGACACCCAAATTAAATCTTTTTAACGATAAGAATTAACTACAAAGAATAAACACACATTAAACTACATACCTTTACTGTTGATTCACTTAAGTAAACTTAATAAATCACCAATTTTGAAGTTTGTATAAGTTAAGAAACTAATTTACTTTCTTACAACCAACGCTAACAATACGACTATCTTGGCGCCAAAATTGTCATGTGGTAAATTATGTTCATTTTAATACAACTAGCGGCATCCAGACCAAGCAGCTGCAAACAGAGCAAATATTACAGATTGCTATTGGAGGTTTTACGTGTTTGTGGGGGTAATTAGAGTAACAGGTTGCTTGATAATATGCATTAATTTGTCAAGTGTCCATCACTGGTGCCGTGTCCAATACTGGTTCCAGTACCCTAATTTTGTATTAAAATGTTTTGTTATGTATTTTAGTGTGTTGCAGTAGTCTTAAAACTAAGTGTATTTACTGTTAATATAATAGTTTGACAAATAGTTGACATTTTAAAAATTCCTCACTTACTAACGCTGTGGAGTTCTGACGACGTAAATCTTGAATGACGTGCAAGCTTTTTTATACGAAAAATGCTATACTACCATGGATCCATTGTTAAAATTTTTTTTTTATTTTTTATAGTTGTGTATTATTTTAGTGGTAGATAGTAAGCAATTAGACATTTTTGGTCCCAAACAATCAGTGCAACGTTGGCCAATGGTTTTTGTTTTTTTTTGGTACTAATATCGTTAAACTTCTATTTCTAGTGTGATATGTATGGTGGCTACAATTAAGAAATGACTTCTTACTGTGTAAATTTAATAGTGATTTGTAAGTTTGTAAATAACTGTAAATAATTGGTCCACTGAAGATCTTATACCCCTTCTATATAATATTATAATTATCCAATTTTGTATAACGTTTAGATTTTTAAAATGAGTACTGTAGGCTCCACGCCATCCAATAATCCCATAGGTTAATTATTGTGATTGTACCAGAAAAAAATATAAAATCTTCAAGTGGTAAACATCTAAAAGTAGCGAAGATATTTGAATTTTAGGAGTAAACCTCTTATTTTTTGGACTATATATTTGATATGAGGTTTGTTCCAACCTGTCACATTACCGTTCTTGAATGGTTACGATTATAAGCAGTAACACATTTTTCGTTACTGAGCATACTCATAACCATTCAAGAACGGTATTTATGACGGGTTGGAACAAACCTATGATGATCCCATTTTAGGTGTCTGTCTATTACAGTATCAAGGTAATTAATGTAATCTGCTTCTCGAATTATTATATCTTTGACAATTTCAAGTTGGTTGAAGTTTGGTAACCCAAGGGTGTATGACGAAAATTGCAAGTATTTAGTTTTTTTCAATATTTAATATTAACTGGTCATGCTGAAACCATTTTTTTAATTTTTACAAAGTTCATGTCGATATTTTCCTTTAACTTTTTCCAATTATTATTGCCATAACAAATGGCTCTATCGTCAGCGAAACTTATGATCAGGCTTGTAGTCTATAATGTAAGTAATGTGTTTATATAAATAAGCGGCCTCAACACCGTCCCTTGCGGGACTCCGTAATTCACAGTTCTGGTCATGCTGATTTTACCATCTATAGTTACCTTTTGCTGTCTGTCACTTGATTAGCTCTGTAACGCTTTGAAGGCCACACCTCTGATGCCGCAATTTTTTAGTCTATGTAACAGTATGTTGTGGTTTACAGTATCAAATGCTTTAGAGAGATTTACAAATATACATAAGACAGCTTTTTTATTATCTAAAGAATTGTAAATGTTTTTTACCAATTTACTTAGCCATATTGACTTTCCAATAATATATTATGTTTCTTTAAAAAAAATATTTAGGCAAGATTTTATAATTTTTTCGATTACTTTACTGAGATTCAAAGTCAAGCTTATTGGTCTATAGTTTTTAAGTTCACTGTGATCTCCACCTAAAAAGCGGTTTAATGATACCTATATTTAATACATTGGAAATATGCCTATAGTTTATTTTTATGAACGAGAGAGTAATTAGCATAATTTTAACTGGTACCTCTGACCACTCCATGGGCGTGCTCAAGATTAATTGAAAAATTACTTTGAATAATTGTAAAAAATAAATGAATTATTTCAGTGTTATAAAGTGTTATGTGTATGTAAACAAAAGTGACCTCTTTTATCACACACTATATTAGAACTGACTGGCCTACATTAAAAAGGGTTTTAGAAAATTCACATTTTTTTAAATTTTTAAAAATTACAAAAGAGAAAAAGAGTTTTTAAAACCGTCTAAGGTATGTTAAATAGATGAATAAAAATATTAATATAAAACTTACAGCTACTTGTTACAAATCCAAATCAGATTCAGAAGATGAACTTTCAGAACCAAGATTTATAATAACTTGCTCGATCATTCTATCAGTAATGTTGTCCAGCTTCCACATTTTTTCCTCTTCTTTAATAGTGTGATTTACTGCCTTTTCCCAGTTTTCAGGTTTTACATTATTTACGGCCTCCAAAAACAACTGTTTAACATCGTAAATTTTAAAAGTGGTAATTTTTCTTAAAACTTCACTCTTTATCTGTGCCCATACCAGTTCAATCGGGTTTAATTCATAATGATATGGTAGGGATCTAAGTACTGTCATTCCACGATTTTTGGCAATTTCATCAATTTCGTATTTTTCAAATTTTTTTTTATGAAGGGCACACAACGAATAAAGTTCCTTTCTTATAGATCCGGGATGGTACGTAATATTTTTTGAACTCAGCCAATTCTGCAAGTCTTTTTTTAACCACTTGGTTGTGGGCAGTCCTTCTATAAGTCTGGAGTGATAACTTACATTATCCATTACTATTACACAGTTCTTAGGAAGAAGATCTATCATTTGTTCGAACCATTCTTGAAAGACATCAGCGTTCATGTCTTCATGGTAGTCACCGGTACGAGTTGATTCAAAAGTTAATAAACCACCTTTAACAAAACCGTCTGAACTGCCAATGTGTACTATTATGAGCCTGCGTCCCTTTCCTGATGGTGGGTTTAAACCATTAGATAAGTTATTTACAAAAGCGTGCCTTTGACTTGTAACAGTTTCATCCTGCCAAAATTTATTTGGTGTATGACCCTCGTTGATCCATGTTTCATCAAGATAAAATATTTTTCTTTTTTGGTTTCTTATTTCCTTTATGGTTCTTAGAAAATCTCCATATGACAATATCGCTTCTTTCTAATAAAATAGACTTTCTGGGATTCTTTTTCCAGCGGAAGCCTATTTCTTTCAAAAGTTTCCATAACGTACTTCGATTCATTTCTGGGTAATCCTTATCATCTCTAACTGAGACAAGAACTTTATCCAATGTTGGAAATTCTTGTCTAAAGAAGAATTCATGCACTTTCCGTCGAAGTCCTTCTTTAAAATGATATTCTATTTGAAATTTTGGTTTCCCTGAAGCATTACGTGGCATTTGAAAACTACCACATTTCTCTTCTTAAATAACTCTGTAAATCGTAGATTTCCCAACAACAAGTGTACTGCTAACTAACTCAACGGTCTCATCAACACTTTCACATAAACATTTGTCTGTAAATGATTTAAAACAATTAAATATTAATGTTTTTTCATTAACTGTTAAAGGACCAATTTTTCGGCGTTTACACGGCACTTCCAAATTTTCGATAACACTAGTATACACAATAAACTGCACCTTGCAACTGAAGTACCTACTTTTAGTGAACTGTTAAGAATTTTGAATACGCCACTTGGACCTTCCTACAAAATGGAAAAACCCACTATCACATTTTCTGTGGAATAAGTTTAGAAGGTAATTATTTAGTCAATTAGTGTCGTAGATTCCTGGAATTAAAGAATTAAATGTTTGATTGTTGAAACCCTTACTTCGTGGAATGCACTCATTTCGAATAAAATAAAACGTTTTATTTTATCCAAAGAATTAAACTTTATTTTGCAAATAGGTAGGTACTTAATAAACTTTTATTGGTTATATATAACCAATAAAATAAACATCTTACATTTCTTGCAAATTCATTAGTACCTGTTAACCTCCATCACTCTGACACTGGCAACCTTATTTAGGGATTAGTAACCCTCACAACTATTATATTCTATTCTGCTCCAACCTTTATACCTAGTGGTCATACTCAATTTAAAATTGTTTTCCTATATACTTCTGTAAACTTGTTGACAAATATCTGTTTTTCATTGAGTCACCCGTATCGACAGTTTAGGGATTTGCATACATAATTTATTGTTCTATTACTCTCTCATACATAAAAAAACACTATAATCTAAAACTAATAATTATTGACTATATATATGAATGGTTTAGCAATTATCAGAGAAGATTAATTACACCTCATTACAGTAAGACCCCTCATTTTTATGGAGTACCGAAAGTTCGTCAAACGAATCTACCACTTAGACCCATTTGTAGTACCATGAATTCTCCATGAAGTGAACTATCAAAATTTTTATTAAATATTATACAACCATTTGCAAATAAAAATGACACATTTATAAAAAATACACAACATTTTTTAAATAAATTAACAAATATTGAATTTAATTTAAATAATACTTTGTTAAGTTTTGACATAAATAGTTTATTTACGAATGTGTCATTAGATAAGACTTTAAAATAGTCAAGACAAAATTAGAGAGTGATGATACATTGGCAACTAGAACAAGACTAAACATATCAGCTATAATGGGGTTATTAACATTATGTACTGATAATACATATTTTCAAATAAATAATGAATTATATAAACAAAATTTTTGTCTAGCAATGGGCTAGATATATGGGCTGCTCTAGTTTATCTCCATTATTAGCCGATATATTCATAGGGGATTTTGAAACAAATATTATTTCTAAACAAAATTTAAAATCCACAAGTATGATGGAGATATGTAGATGATGTATTCTCAATATGGGGTCATGAATCAGAGTTGTTGGACAGATTCCTGAATGATATAAACTATAAAGAAGAGACAATAACATTTACCATGGAAAAGGAATATAATAAGACACTACCTTTCCTGGATCGTTTAATCTCTAACAACGATACTGGATGTGAGACTCAGATGTACAGAAAATCAACACATCAACAGATTTTAAATTTAAAATTAAATAACAATATTAATATTTAAAAGGGAATCATTAAATCCTTATACGATAAAACCAAAATTACACGTTCTAACGAAAATTCGTTCTTGGAGGAAAAACATTTGTTAACAATTGTTTAATTAGAACCGACCGAATAGAACACAACAACTTAGAACGAGATCCTACAGTATACACAAGAAATAATACGAGGAATATAACAATACCATACATAAAAGGATTATCAGAAAAACTTGAAAGGATAGGAAATAAATTCAACATTTCAAAACAAAACAAAAAATACATTGAGATCTATTTTGTCTACAACCAAACCTAACAATGAACAAGAAAGGACAAAGAATGGCATTTATAAAATACCTTGTGAATGCAATCAGTTTTATTGAAGTAAAACATCTAGGCCCAAATGTTAGAATACGTGAATATTAATCTTATATTACAAACAGAGAATTTGATAAATCTCAAATATGTAAACACGTATCTGATATAATGAACATAGGGTTCAATGGAATGATTCAAATATAGTCCTAAATGAAACAAATGGTAAAAGGAGAACAATCAAAGAAGCGGTTTTAATTATGCTAAATGAGACCAATTGTGTCAAAAATTCCTCGGTAGAACGTAGTACGATCTGGTTACCCATATTAAAAAGAGGAAGTTATTAAAAGGAAGATACCAGTAATAGTAAGTCAGTAACGTATAGAGAATACATCATTTATGTTTTTAAATAACAAACATATAAAGTCAGAATTTGGTGTTTATTGAAAGAAAACGTAATGCACGACCAAATACTTACCACGTCGGGATGGTATTATGAGGGGTTTTTCTGGTTTTTTACCCATAATTTATCATGAAATCACTAATAGGGAAATTTTAATCTCATCATAGCATGTGTTTGTCTTTTTAAAGACGAATTACATGCTATGACTTTTTTTGACGGATATTCTCAAGTTAAAGTTGATTTCATGTAATCGAATGAACTATTTTACAAGTAAAGTCGCAACAGGAACGCAACTCGACAATATTGGTAATATCATTTTAAAGTTGTCTACTTTAAAATGTATGTCTGAATTGTCAATATAAATGACTCAGATAAAATTAAATTAGAAAAATTTACTAATTTGTCGACTTTTCGATTTCCGAAGTTGAAATTGAAACGTCAATAAACTAATTTTAACCTTTAAAATTGTGGCTTATTCCCATTTAAATAGTTAATATATTTTGTGATTTCACTGGCATTTCTTAAGCTTCAACATGTAAAGCAATAGTTTAAGTTGATTTTTTAAGTTAAGTTAAAATGTAAACAAAAAATATTTTCAACAAAAGCGTTATTTAAACGCAATCGAATTATTTATTAAAACTCCCACCTTTTGATTTATGAGTTGGAGTTTAAGCTCTAAATACCATTCGTCCTCTCTATAACCAAATAATTCCCGCGGACAGCCACTCCGAATGTACACAACTATTTTGCAATTTAATCATGGCACGTATTTGGTTATTTATTCTGTTTCAACTGTGCTAAAACAATAAATGTTCCGTGTTCCGTTTGAGTTGCTGTTACGGACAGAAGTGGAATTAGGAAATTATTGTTATTTATAGAACACTTGCATTGTGTTTGATATTTTGAATGATTTTAACAAACCATGAATGACAAAAATAAGCATTTTATTTACGTTACCAATACACTTTTTTCTGAATCAAAATTATACTACAAAATTATTAAAACTATCCTAAATGTTTATACAATAATCTATATAGCTTGTTTCAAAATGGTATGTCATAATTTTTTTTATTTTTTTTATTGAGAATGCGTCGACAACTAATGGTCATTGGCATGGTACAGTAAATTTTTACAGTCAGGTGTGTAGTGTGTGTATGTGTGTAGAGTAATTGTCTTGATACTTAGCAAAGTCGACGTCATTGTCTTTGCTAAGAGACGCTAATTGTATCCGAACGTCTGCGGTCCCTCCGGTGAGTACCGATCGCACAAGGATAGAAATTATTTTTATTTATTAATTTTTAATAAACGAAAATTTCCACCCAGGTGGGATTCGAACTCACGACCTTTAGGTTCAAAGGTAGGCGCTCTTACCACTGAGCCACAGAGGGGGTTGTATGTCATAAATTAAATCACGCATTCCGGGGACAAAAATAAATTGATTGGATCCAACTTACCTTAGTACAAAAGTGTACACAAAAAAAGTTACAGCTCTTTGAATTTACAAAATAACTGTATCAAACTCAATATGTCTAAGACAGGAGCACAAGTTTTTTGATAAAAAGAAGTAAGCATTCAAGGCGTTTAGTGCATATTACCCTGTATATAAACTGTATTCAATATTCTAATCAATAAAAAAACATTATATATGCCATATTATTATATTGCCACAATGTATTATTAATTCTAAAATTATATTCACTGGATGTAAATATTTTTCGGTAATTTATAAATATTTAACTTTAACATTAATATTAATTAAATGTTCACATTATCATGGCAAATTATCTGCCAATAGAAGAGTATTTAAATTAATCATTATAATTAATAATACTGACAAAAATATTCTTCTCTTTAACGCAATTTGTTGATATTAATTTATTATATATTAATAAATATATCGGTTAATTCGTGAAAATATGAACAAAAACACGAATTTTCGATGAAATCAGTTTTCGTGTTGTTAAAAGGTACTCGCTATATGAAATATTTAAAATATTGAATATTTATTTTTAATTAATCCAATTCACTGTTCGATTAGGGAAATTACCTTTTTAGAGAGGTTTTATTGTATTTGGAATTCTTTTAGTTATTCATCTAAACTTAAATGTTAATCCAGGGGAGTGGAAACCAACAAAAGCTGTAAAACTAAGGCAAATGGGTGTTAAGAATATATTTTGCAAACAAGAAAAGTAATAAAAAGGAAAGAAATCAAGCTTGGAATACTTTGTATAGAGCAGTGTCATCTGAACTGTACGAACAAGTTAAATATAGAGAATAGAGAAATATTTTTCAGAAAATTTTATGCATTGGGTAGAAACACTAAAAATATTTTACTGTTTAAAAGTATTACAATGCAACCAGTAGCTCGTCATGGGCATCGTTCTAAATTAAGATCATCAAAATATTACACCTTCAAATATGGGATAGCACACAATAAAAAGGTAATAACAGTGTGTAACACTGCCCTTTGCTCTCTATATGGAATCGACCGAAAAAAAAGTTAAAAGACTACAAAATTCACTAAAGCTTGGCCAATCTATATCGTCACCTGATCAACAAGAACGTCATGAAAATTGTCCACACAAAATAAATGATGATATGGTCAAATGCATTAAAAGACATATACAAAAGGTTCCAGCAGAAAATTCGCATTATCCAAGAAACAAAAATGCGTACAAGAAATACCTATGTCATCTGCTCAATGTAAATAAAGTGTACGAAATGTATATACAAGACTGTAAAGAACAGAACTTGAACAATGTATATATAGTTAAACCATAATTTGATAGGGAGGTACTAAAAACATATGCTATATACCAATGGATCTCCAACAGACCATGCCATTGCCGAAGTTGTCTAGATCAAAGGATTTTTCCTTGAGGCAAATGTGGATGTTCAACTTCGGTATCCATTGCAGAAAACATTCAGGACACAAATCCTATGTTTTCAGAGATAATATTGATAATACAGCCAGTAATGAAGTTAAAAGTTGTCTGTTGCGGTTTTACATATTATTAAAACAAGAGAATCCTAAAATTGACCATTTGATAATATGGCCGGATTCATGTGCAAACCAAAACAAAAACTTTTTCATTACCTGCTTGTACCAATATTTAATTTTGAATAGCTGGTTCAAAATAATTAAACATAAGTATTTCGAAGTAGGACACAGTTATCTCGTTTCGATCGAGATTTTGGTCGAATTAAGAAAGTGCTTCGGGAGCAAAATATTTTTACACCAGGCCAATACCATGGAATCATTACATCTGCTAGTACTAAAGACAGTGTGTATGTAAATATTAAGCATTTCTTTTTTGATTTCGAAACACGAATAAATAAGAAAAAACGTACTTTTAAGAATACAACTGCAAGTAGATAATGATCCAATAGATCAAGTAAAAACGTTTAAATATTTGGGAATGATGAAAAATGACCTACGGGATCATCAACAAGAAATAAAATGCCGTACCGAACAAGCAAGACAAGCTTTTATCAAATTTAAACCACTACTACGTAACCGCAATCTTTCCTTTAATCTCCGCTACAGGATGGTTAAATGCTATGTATGGTTTATATTGTTATACGGCATGGAAATATGGACGTTAAGAGTACCTTCCATCAATAAGTTGGAGGCCTTTGAAATGTGGACGTTGTGAACCATGGACAGATAGGGTGAGAAATGAGGAAGTCTTAAGAAAGGCCAATACTGAGAAAGAACTACTCAATTTCATCAAGGTACGAAAAACCTCGGCAATATTCTGAGAGGAAAAAAATACGCAATCCCTCAATTAATCATCCAGGGAAAGATTAATGGCAAGAGAAGGGTAGGTCGCAAACAAATGTGGCTACGAAACATGAATAATTAAGATTATTCGCCAAAGCACTATAGATGCACGGCGCTATAAGAAGAAGAAGATAATTTTTGCTATTATTTTTATAAAACCTGTTTAGATTCGCCCACTCCATATTTGGAAGTAGATCTACATAAGAAAGGCACATCTTAAGTTGAAACTAAATCTATTACATTAAGACAGCTGCCCAGATGCAGGGGTCTTACAACTGAGAAAATGTCCAATTTAAAAGATCAACTTAAATTTAATGATCCCAACTACATATGGTTCTATGAAGAGGTTTTAGAGCAAAATTAGAGACCCCAAGACCAAAGAGTTAAGGAAATCGCGCTAGTTTAGTTTAGTTTAGTTTTAAAATGTTTTATAAAGAATAATATTATGTTTAATAAAGAATAACTTACTTTCATACCTGTGTATAACTCCTTAATTCGCAATAAATCATATAAACTTTGTCTTTGTAGGTTAATGGATAAAGGTGTTATGTACACAAAAAATATATTTTCAAGGGATTTGTATCTTGAAATATTTCTATAGCGTATCACAGACAATTCTTTAAACTCATTTAACTTATTGAGTTTTACCAATTTTAATCTAAAACATAATAAAAAAGTTCTAGATCAAAATGTATTTTATCAATTTACTCAGAACTAAAAAAAAACAAATAACACTTTTATCCACTCTCCATTCTCCATTCTCCTGTTGTCTCTTCTCTGCAAGCCCCATAGATGGTCCGCAGTATATTTTCTTCCAGTACCAGTAATTTTGTCTTTTCCCGCTGGTTTAGAGTCCATGTCTCGCTTCCATACGTTATTGTGGGACGAATTATTATTCTTTTAAACACTCTTATTGATGGTATTGAGAGAATTTCATATTTAAGTACGGTCATTAATGAGTTATATTCCCTGTTTCCTGCAACGATCCTAGCTGCCACGTCTTTTTCATATTTATTTTCAGATGTTATGATCGCTCCCAAGTACTTGAATTCTTTGACGACTTCACAGTTGTATTCACTGATTGTTACGTTTTGTCTAACCCTTGGTCTTGGGTTCTTTGTAACCACCATGTAGGTCGTCAGACCAACTTCCTTGGCTCCGTTTTCGAATAGGGTGACAACTTCTTTTGCATCTCTGGTGGAATGTGCAATTTTGTCCACGTCATCCGCAAACGCCAATAGTATTTTTTACTAGGTGGTCTGGTATATTTTAAATCAATCGACAGTGTTGTTTATGAAGACAAAGCCGTGAATTATCCAAAAGAATTCTGAAATTCTCTGGATATACCAGGGATGCCATTACGGATTTTATAATATTTACTTAATTCTATTAAATTAATTGAACATAATATTAGTCGTACTTAAGTACAATCGTAGTTTAGCTACAAATTGTGCTATATAAATTGTGCTATTGTGCATATAGCAAGTCTTTCGAATGATCTCAGAGGACTTGGACAGTGAATAATGAAATATATTAAAAAAGCAATTATCTGCTGTACCGTTAATCTAGAAAAACAATTTTCCAGAGAGAAAGAATAACCACAATAAAAACAATTATAGTGTGTTTTGTTTTTATGTCAAACTTTATATTTAACGCTAAACCAAGCAAAGCTTGAATTAAGCTCTATTTACCGTACTAATATATAGAAAGCACAACTGTGTTTTTTATTCTCCATTCGTACATTAATTTTATGACGTACATCACAAAATAATATCTCACAAGACAATCAAAAGTTCACAACCAGCACTTGCATTTATATTGCCAACCGCAGGCATGCAATGTTTACATTGAATATAATTAATTGCGCAGAAAAAAGTATAAAAACACTAATCAAGCTTTAATGGAAATGGACTACAATGAAATAACCGAACTTATTGCTTTTTTAAAGCTCAGCCACGAAGTAACCGTACATACATTATAGTTCCCTTCAGCTAAAAAAGGATTTATGGCATACTTAATATTAAAAAAAAACGTTAGTTATTATTCAGAAAAATATCATTGTATTACATTCTACAAAAAGACGAAAAACCACTAATATGTTTTTAAAACAGAATTATTAACTTTTAAATTAATCGATTTATTAATTTTTTTGCTAGTTATTAAAATTAAAAAAATTAAAAAAAATGTTTTTGAAAAACCACTAATAGACATCATTATCATCATCATCATTGGTGCTACAGCCCTATGAAAGAGCCTCGACCTTCCCAAGTCTATTACGCCAGGCAGTCCTATCCATTGCCAACCGTTGCCAGTTTGCTGCGCCTATCTTTCTACCATCCTCATCTACACCATCCTTCCATCTGAGTTTTGGCCTACCCCTTTTTCTACTTCCCACGGGTTGTGACATAAGCATTCTTCTAGGAGGGTTGTTCTGCTGTGATCTTGGTAGATGTCCTGCCCATCTTAGTCTTCCTATTATTATAAGAGACACTACGTCTTTACCACCAAATATTTGTTTATATCTGTGGTATACCTCGTAGTTGTATCTCCTCCTCCAAACACCATTTTCACAGATGCCTCCAAATATTCCTCTCAGGATCCTTCGTTTAAATATAAGGAGGTCTTCCTCTGCCTTGGAGATGGTCCATGTCTCCGATCCATATGACAACACTGGCTGTAGAAGGGTTTTGTATATGGTTATTTTTGTTTTTTGGCTTAAGTTTCTACTTCTCATATATCTACTCAATCCAAAATAGCATCTGTTTGCCATTATTATCCTTCGCTTGATTTCTTTCGTTATGGCGTGCTCTTTGGTGATCAGGGAGCCTAAGTATGTGAATTTGTCTACCACTTCAAAGGTAGAGTTATCAACCGTGAATTGGGGACCGATGTTCCTGACTCTATTGTTGGGTGTTGATACCATCATCTTAGTTTTCTCTTCATTTACTTGCAGGCCCATAGATTTTAAGGCATTTGAGAAGGTGGTATACATTTCTTCTAGCTTGCGTGTTGTGCGGGCAACTAGGTCCACATCATCTACATATGCCAAAATTTGGGATGATTTATTAAAAATATTTCCTCTGTTGTCTATTCGAACATCTCTGATTGCCTTTTCCAGTGCTATGTTGAAAAGGAGACACGCCAGTGCGTCTCCCTGTCGCAGCCCAACATGCGTTCCAAACGCCTGTGATTGTTCGCCCTGTATTTCGACTTTGCAAACCACATTACGCATTGTAGCCTTAAACAATCTTATCAGTTTATCGGGGATGTGGAAGAATTTATTCATGGCTTCACACAATTTATTTCTTAGGGCACTATCATAGGCATATTTGAAGTCTACAAAAAGATGGTATGTATCGATATTGAATTCATTGGTTTTTTCCAGTATTTGCCTCAGCACAAAGATCTGATCTGTTGTTGATCGACCAGGCCTAAAGCCACTTTGATATTCCACGAGCAGTTCCTCTGAATATGCACTTAGGCGACCATATAAGATCCTCGAAAATATTTTGTATGCTGTATTAAGGAGGGTTATTTCCCTATAGTTTCTACATTCCAATTGGTCACCCTTTTTTTGTAGAGGACAAACGATTCCAATACACCACTCTTCTGGGATTTGTTTCTCATTACAGGCTCTCAGTATTATTTTATATATTTGATTAGTCACAGTAGCACCTTTACATTTAATAAGTTCCGCGAGTATACCATCACTCCCTGGATATTTATTGTTTTTCAGGTGTTTTATTGCATCTCGTACTTCTTGAATTGACGGAGGCTCTAATGGTGAATTGTTGCTTGCTCCTACGGGTGGTTGATTTGGATCTGGATCTTCTACTTATATAGTAAGTAGTTCTTTAAAGTGTTCCACCTACCTTTTCAGTACTTCTTCTTTTGTATTTAGTATATGCCCCTCCTTATCCTTACATAGTCTGAACCTTGGTTTGAATTCCTTTCTTGCATTATTCAGAGTTTTGTAGAATTTTCTTGTTTGGTTTTCCTTTTTTAATACCTCAAGTTCTTCCAATAATTTATTTTCGTGAGTTCGCTTTCTTCTTCTATGAATGCGCTTCTCTTCTTTTCTTAGATCTTTAAATTTTTGCTGTTTTTCTCGGGTTCTTCTTTGCTGCATCAGTTTATATGCATTGTTTTTTCTTCTTGTAATATCCTCACACTCAGCATCAAACCAGTCATTACTTGGTGGTGGTCTTTCTGGCCCTACCACGAATAGACATATTACAGCCAATTCTCGTAAAATAGCAGGTAATACCCAATCACTAGTTTGGATTTAGACAACAGCATGCTACCATTGAGCAAATTCACCAAATCTGCAATTCCATAAACAAAACCTTAGAAAAAAAGAAATACTGTTCTGCAGACTTTTTGGATATCTCGCAGACTTTTGTTAAACTCTGGTACACTGGCCATCTATACAAAATAAGACAAGTCCTCTCTCTCACCTACATTCTAATCCTCAAGTCCTATCTTTCCGACCGGCATTTCCTTGTAAAACAAAATGATCGGTGCACTAACTTACATCCAATTAAAGCTAAAGTACCTCAGGGTAGTGTCCTTGGACCTGTTCTCTATCTACTTTACACAGCAGATCTTCCTAGAAGTCAAAACATCTTCACAGCCACATACGCAGAGGACCCAGCAATCCTTGCGACTCATTCAAACCCGTATATCGTTTCACAACTTCTCCAGACCAATCACGACAAAATAAAACATGGTGGATTAAAGTAACCGAAAGCAAGTCAGTACATATGACGTTCACTAATTGAAAAGGTACGTGCCCAACAGTCTCATTAAATAACCAAATACTACAAAAAAGGATGATGTGAAATACTTAGATATGCCCCTTGATCGCAGACTAACGTGGAAGAAACACATATTCAGGAAGAGAAAACGATTGGGTCTGAAACTCAGTAAAATGTACTAGCTAATAGGAAAAAGATCACAACTAAATTTGTACAATAAAATCCTGGTATACAAGTCAGTGAGAAATCATGTCGGATTCAAAATCTGCGCTGTCTGCTTTAGATAATTCGCATACGCATTTATACAAAAACAGTATTATCGTCAAAATATTAGAAAATCAACTAAAGCTACTTGAAAGAAATAATTTAGTCTTTTTCATTTGGGTAAAAGGATATGCTGGTATCTCAGGTAACACCAAAGCAGATTATTTTGCTAAAGAAGCGACTTCAAACGGATTAGAAATTAGCTGGCTCAATAGAAGTGATTAAGTCTCGCTGCGTAAACAACAATTACAAGAAAACTGGGAAATTGAATGAAATGCTTTTTGTAACAGAAGTAACAACCTTTACACAAAAATTCACCCTGTTTTACCTACTTCGCCTTTTGCTACAAGAAGTCATCCCAATAGAAGAGTATATTCAATGTTTGTTAGATGCCTTGTTAATCATGCTACTGTGAAAGCCTATATTCATAGATTTAATTAAAGTGAAACCGACCTTTGTGATTGTAATGGTAACACTGACGATATCAATCATTGGATGTTTGGGTGCATATATAATGAAGCTGCTATTAAGTATCTGTTGGAAAAACTGATAAAAGAACAAATACCTCTCCCTCAGTGTCAATCTTCCATTTTATCTTCCATTTTATATATCTGTCGTCATAATATTAGGTTTAACCAAATTTTTTGGTCATATTTAAAACGTACTAAAAAAAAATTTAGGATTGATTTTGTGGGTCCTAAATATTGTTGGCTAGGGCATTGAATGGAACGAATGAATGTATGGTTTTTATCAAGCTACTGATTCTTGTGATACTGATGTTTACATTATATTTTTAATTTACCTCTATGCGAAGTACTATTTTATTAACAAATGCAATAGGTCAATACATCATTAACAAATTCAAGTGGTCAAATACATTATCGTGGCTGAATGGATCAAGTATCCAAAGCCATTAATTAAATAAAAAAAAAAAGAAAAAAAAGTCAGTGAGAAAGCCAATATGAAGCTATGGGATCCAACTGTGGGGATCTACGTTAAGATCCAATATTGACATTTTGGAGAAATTCCAATTGAAGACCTTCCGCCTTCTCACAAAAGAACCATGGTACATGCCCCATAAATTCATCAATCGCAAAGAAGGAATTGCCAGTTAATCCCAAAAATATGATAGACGACTGCAAAACCACCCCAACAGGCTAGCGAAGAACTTTATGAGGTCCCAGGTAAACAGATGGCTAAAGCATGTTACTCCAAGCAATCTATTAATAATATTTTAAATTTTTAAATTAATTGTTTTTTATTTATTATAAACATTATATTAGAGTCACAAATAATTTTGTTACTAAAAATTATGATTTACTAGGTTATTGTCACTGGACAGCCTAGTGCAAGTCTCTTGTAATCTAATTAAACAATTTACTTATTTTTATCCTTATTACAGATTGTAAATAAATGGGATAAATAATGGGAAAAAAAAGAAAAAAATATATATAAGAAAAAAAAAAGAGGGAAATACTACCAATTGGTTATATGCCAATAATCTGGATATCTTAATATTTAAAATTTATTGTGATTTACGAAATCCCTACTCTTTTAGATATATATATATATATATATATATATATATATATATATATATATATATATATATATATATATATATAGGTTCTTGAACTCCTAAGTGGAGCATAGAGCTTCAGTGAAAACGCGCCATCGGGTTCTATTTTGCGCTAAGGCCTTCACCTCATTCCAAGACTTTCCTTGTTTTCTTATCTCGTCCATGATGGATCTTCTCCAAGTTTGTACTGGGCGACCTTTTTTTCGTTTTCCTTGGGGATTCCACTCTAGGGCATTCTTTGCAATACTGGAGTTATTTTTTCGGAGTGTGTGACCGATCCAACCCCACTTTCTGGACTTTATTTCATTTACTACCCTCTTTTGTTTGGTCAGGTGTAGTAAATCTTCGTTTCTGATGATGTTAGGTCAGAAAATACGAACAATTCTTCGTAGACATTTATTAACAAAGACCTGCAGTTTGTCTGTAAGGGTTTTTGTCGCTTTCCAGGTTTCACATCCGTAAAGTAGTACAGACATGACATTTGACTGGAATATGCGGATTTTTGTCCTCGTAGTGTAGTCTTCAGACCTCCAAATAGGGTTGAGCATGCTGAAAGCTTGTTGTGCTTTTGGTCTCCTCATACGAATTTCGTCTTCTGTACCTCCGCTTTCTGTTATGACACTTCCAAGATACGTAAAGTTTTCCACATTTTCAATCTGCATGTTATTAATGGTGAATAGCGTGTTGTTTCTTGCATTTATTCTCATGGATTTGGTTTTACCAATATTGATTTTCAAACCTATTTTATTGGCTTCTGTGTAGAGTGTTTCCAATTGGTCAGCCACATCTTGGAACCTTTGTCCTAACAGGCAGATATCGTCGGCGTATTCTAGATCGCTTAGGCGTGTGGTTAACGTTCATTGTATCCCTCTTGTGTCAGAGTCTAGTTTGGAGAGAACATAGTCTAGAGCTATGTTAAAAAGAAACGGAGAAGGCACGCATCCCTGTCTGACTCCAGTAAGTACGTCAAATTCGACACTGTTGATCCCATTGTGTGTCTTGCTGCATTTCGCTTCAGTGTACAGTAACTTTATGATGGAAATTATTTTATGCGGGATGTTTCTTAGGTCTAAAATTTTCCATATCGCATCATGAGATAAGCTGTCAAAAGCACGCTCGAAATCAACAAAAACCATGTATAGGGGTGTGTTCCATTCAACCGATTGTTCCATTATTAGCCTCACAGTATTAATGTGGTCTATGCAGGAGGATTCTGGTCTAAAGCCTACTTGATTAGCTCGAAATTCAACCTTGTTTGTTAATCTTTTAAGTATGATGGTCGTGAAGATTTTATTTATGGCGGTAAGCAAGGTTATTCCTCTCCAATTTTTGCATAGTGTGAGGTTGCCTTTTTTTGGAAGCTTAATAATGATGCCTTACTCTTTTAGATAACTTTTTTTTAATATTTTTCTAAAAATTTCAAAATATTTTAAAAAAATTCTTAGCAATGTTAATATTACGTGTTTAGTACACCACTGAATCGAGGAGATACGGAAAATTCAGTCTTTCCTTGGAAAATTTAAAAAGTTCCCGCTCATTCTTTATGTTGATGTAAGTGATTTTTCTATGGTTTAGAAATTGAATTTTGTAAAGTTGGTCGTGAAAAGAGAAGTACTATTTGCCTGGATTTTAAAAAAGCTAGATACTTACTTAAGTCTCGTCAACTGGTAAAACTTTCTTTATGCGTCTGGCATATAAAAAATTCAAACGGGGACGCTATTTGTGCACGAAATGCTTTTAAAACTTAGCCTCGACATGCTGAGGTAGGCGGTAGGCAACTTTTGTGGAAAAAAATTGTTCAAACTTTATATATCCATACGAAAAAGTCGATAAATTATTATTAGATATAAAAAAATTTATTTCAGTCTGCTACTGCTGTATATTGAAACTTTTATGCAATCAATATCAATTTTAATCTTTGATTGCCTGCTTATTATCTGATTAATTTTAGCAAAGGAATATTGCATTACATATACCGGGTTAATACAGTCTGTCCCAAACCCTTTTTTCAGTGCGTCACTAATTTTGACGTCATATGGGATTTAAAGAATGTCGAGAATTATTGCATGACATTTTAGTTAAATCTGACAGTTGCAGGATCGTAATCGGCTAAATGTGAAAAGGTTATTTTTTTTTAAATGCATAGCAGTTTGTCATAATTCTGTTCTATTCTGTTCTATTTTATACATTCCAAGGAAAGTGCTTAATTATCTTAGATTCGTTTATGGATTTATTATTATTTATTACAAACACACAGGTATATTGCAATGACAATTGCAATTGCAAGGCATCAAAGTAAACATTCCTGTGATAAAATAACATCGATATAAATTAGTCATATTTGGATAAGTCATTTTCTGATAAGTTTCTGTGGCAGCCAATAGTTTAATTTTGTGAAGATTTGTCATTAAATAGTGGAAATAGTTTAAATAGTGAAGCAGTTGATTTTTGAGTTATTCTACCAGATTTGGTGTGCAAATGAAAGAAGGTTATGTTTAGTTAAAAAACAATATAAATAGTTTAAATAGTGAAGCAGTTGATTTTTGAGTTATTCTACCAGATTTGGTGTGCAAATGAAAGAAGGTTATGTTTAGTTAAAAAACAATATAAATAGTTTAAATAGTGAAGCAGTTGATTTTTGAGTTAATTTACCAGTTTCGGTATCCAGATGAAATCGTGTTAATGGAGTTTAGTTAAAAAACAAGATACCGAACGTAAGTTTACCTTCTTTTTTATGAATAACAAAAATGAATATTATATTTCAAACAATCCATAATCCCATTCAGAATCTGATTCTTTAAAATCAATGATTAAACTAGATATGTGGCTGGTATCAATTATATCTTACATTTCAAGAAAATGTCGTGGTTCTAAAAAGAACCGTTTTAATACATATAAATATCCATAAAGGTATTAGTTTAAGATATTTTCTCAATATCATTCCGGAATTCACAATCTGATTCGCGAACGACAGAAACTGATAATAAAGATAACTCAGCCTCTTTTTCTAATTGAAACTAATTTAATAATTTTAATATTAGTCTTTGTTTATTCTCGGTATATCTCGGAATATTTAAAATATTTTTATGACAATTAATACAAAATTTAATTTTCACTGTAGGTAAAATGTCTGAAAATACTAACCTGGAACGGCAATTATCATTTTATCAGTTGACATTGTAAAAGTACTGTCACTGTCATTATCAAGATCATCTGTGTCAAATTATATTTATATGCATAATTGATTGGATATCTATTTAGCGTATTCTAAACTCCAACCAATTATACGTTCGTAAGTAGAATTCGCTTTAATATGCGAATACCCGTGACCGATACCTAATTTTCTAAGTTCTATGTATAATAATCAGGACTCACGTTTTTTTCTGTCACTTCTAGCTTAATGCGTTAGAGAGAATTCGAACAACTATGACGCACTGAAAGAAGGGTTTGGGACGGACTGTAGTCAAATATGTCATGTGAAACTCAACTGGACATTTTAAACTGTTGAATTTCTGCTTCTCTAATTAGATATGTTATATAAAAAGTCTTTAAGATACTATTTATAGAGAAATAAAATTGCATTAAAAATAAGTGTTTAAATATTTATTAGTTTAAATAATAATAATTAGTTAGGCCACACGTAATGCAGAATGTGTAAAACGGGTTGCGTTCGGTCACAATGAAGTTAGATATTAACAATATTTGAATAATCACAATTTTTGTTTTATAATTTATGTTTTTTTTTATTGGGTTAATGCCTCGACAACTATGATCATTGGCATGGTACAGTCAGGTACCTGGTGTAGTGTGTGTGTGTGTGTGTGTGTGTGTGTGTGTGTGTGTGTGTGTGTGTGTGTGTGTGTGTGTGTGTGTGTGTGTGTGTGTGTGTGTGTGTGTGTGTGTGTGTGTGTGTGTGTGTGTGTGTGTGTGTGTGTGTGTGTGTGTGTGTGTGTGTGTGTGTGTGTGTGTGTGTGTGTGTGTGTATGTGTGTGTGTGTGTGTGTGTGTGTGTGTGTGTGTGTGTGTGTGTGTGTGTGTAGAGTAATTGTCTTGATACTTAGCAAAGTCGACGTCATTGTCTTTGCTAAGAGACGCTAATTGTATCCGAACGTCTGCGGTCCCTCTGGTGAGTACCGATCGCACAAGGATAGAAATTATTTTCATCCATTAATTTTTAATAAACGAAAATTTCTACCCAGATGAGATTCGAAATCACGACCTTTAGATTTAAAGGTAGGCGCTCTTACCACTGAGCTACAGAGGGGGTTACTTTATGGTTTAAAAAGCAATTTAGTTAATAAAATGTACTGAATTATGGAAAAATTAGCAATAATATTTTATTAAGGCCGTAGTTCGAGCACTGCACTGCCAGATCTTTATTTAACCTAATATATTCTATTACACCAATTCCGGGTAATACAACAATTTAAAATATTTTGTAAAGTTCTGAAAATACTGGGACCGTGATTTCTTATTGTAACTGTACATTTTTATAAGTTAAAGAAAGAATAAAAAATTATATGGTAATTCCTATGGTAATTTCTGAAACATAATACTCTACCAAATGTTCAAACAGTCCACTTCTACCAAGAACAACATCCACGAGGTAACTGTGAAATTCCTCTATATCACAATAGGTCTCTATCAAGAATCGAAGAAGCAAGGAAAACATTTATAAGCATAAAAACATTTTTTACAAGAACAAACCTTAGTCTGCAGCTTAGAATCCTAATGATTAGATGTTACGTTTTTTCTGTCGTACTGTATGGCTTTGAAAGTTGGACAATGGACTCTGAAATAGAAAAAACAAATAGATGCCTTTGAGATGTATATATACAGACGAATGTTGGGAATTTCATGGGTACAAAGAGTTACTAATGTTGAGGTACTTCATCGAATGTGCAAACAAAAAATTACTAAGAATAATCAAAAAGAGGAAAATGCAATACTTGGGTCATGTGTTGAGAGGCGAAAAATATGAATTACTTCAAGTTATATTGAAAGGAAAAGTACAGGGCAAAATATCAGTAGGAAGACACCAGAACTCATGGCTGAAAGACCTAAGGAGATGGTTCGACCGCTCATCTGCAGAAATCTTTTGCGCAGCAGTTTCCAAAACCACAATTGCTATTTGGATTTTGAGATTGGAGGCGGCGCCAATAGAAGAAAAAGAAGCTACCCTCGGAAAATGTTTTCGCCATTCGAGATTACAACCCAACACCGCCAGGACGGAAGTATCGTGATTTAATTTATACAGCAGACTGGCCAACGACCAATTAAAAATCCACTTTAATGACAAACTTCTCGACCACACTAAACACCCAAAATATCTAGGTGTAAACTTAATAGCGTGTTTGCAATAACTGAATGCAAACCACAAAAGACAGAGAGAGTTGAAAAGAGCTGAGGGATACCTATGTCCAGCAGTGGACACATACATGTTGATGATGATGATGAATAGTTAATAAAACGCCTAACTTTAACAGGTTAAGTGCCATGAGAGACCCACACTGACTTACACATAAAAATTATATAACGGTCGCGTTATGCCCACGTGGAATCACGCGCTTTGTCGCCAGAAAATGCTGTGTAGCTCAACAAAGGTTTCTCGAACCCATTTAAGATACAAAGAGACATTTCTAGCCCGGCCAAATGGTCTGGAAAGCATACTTGGCCTGTGCTTCTGAGACATCAACGAGGACTCACATAGCTCATAATTTTTATAAGTAACAATTGCGTAATTATATATTTTTTTGTTATATATTCACAGTAAGAACACATTTTAGGCAAAATAAGCATTATTTTTATAAAACAAAACGTAACAACCTTATATCAAAATTGTATCTAAAGTACTAATTTAATTTTTTGTCACGGAATGTATGACAAACACACAGCCAAGGCAATAGAATTTTTTACAGCCGTCACATGTCAATGAGGTGTTGGTTCCTGTCCTCTGTACTCCTTTTCTACCATTTTTGCGTAACACGTTGTACATTGTCTTCTGCCTGCACGACCAACATCCCTGAGTTTGTAACTTTTTTCTATATTGACTGGTGTGACAATAAAATCTCCCAATAGACCCCGAATTACCTCTTCCTTCGTCTTGATTTCATTTGCAATGTTGGATTTGACATAGCGCGATATAGGCATTTATAAGTGCTGCGCCAGTCAAGAGCTCCATTGTTAATTTTCTGTAGCATTTTATTCCTTTACTTAATGGCAAATTATAGCTTTTTATTTGATCTGATATATCAATGAAGCTTTTATATTTTTATACTTATTATATTCGATGACATTCTTTGGCTTTACAACATCACCGCGTACTCCGCATTATCACCATTTCGTCAGCGAATTTGGTACTAATCATCAGCACATTTCGCTTGTCCCTCCACTTCTAAACAACGATGCCTGAATTACTTTGTTCAGCCTACTTTTAATTTCTAAGGCTACATAGCTATCTTTATCATGTTCTTTTCTACAATATACGTTAAAATCGTGTAGGTATAATCACCTACGAGACAAAGTTTAAATAATTTTATCCCAAATTTGTGCCTCTTGTTGGCAATATACTGCTTGAATTTTAGTCGCCCTTAAAAAGGCATTAAAGTTTGGTTAATGCACACGTTTTCCTTTGGAACGAGGGCAGTCTTCAATTTATTCTTCAGTCTGCTAACCAAGGAACGATCTTCTGCAAACGTTTATCTGTTGTTTCTGACTTATCGATGAAATGCAGAGTTTTCCACAATAACTGGAAACGATTCCTTGACATTACTACTGAATGATCTTTATGTAAATAATATCAAAATAATATTTACATAAAGATCATCCTTTCATCAGTACATGAAAAGATGAAAAATGACTTAATCCCATTTATATAACTATACACAGGATTTGTTTTATTTCGGCGACATCAGTGTTGTGCAACGCGATAATACGTGCGCTTTTTTCTGATTTCTTTCCTGACATTACAGGGCATAACGATTTGTTTCTTTGATCTAAAAAGTAGAAAAAAAAATAAAACCAGTTAAACAAAATAAATTAGATATTTACCATCATGGATAAAAGGCCATCGTCTACAAAATACTCATAGAATAAAAAGGGCGATTTGTTATAGAAGTTTTCGTATAATTGTGTATGAAAACCCGCAGAATTGTAGTACTCAAATGTAAATTTTCGCTGTTGATCGGCCCCCAGACAATAGCTTCATTCATTGCATTGGATACTATTGGTTCTTCTAAAATTGTTTGTTCAGAGTCTTCAGAATGTTGGGCAATGGCAGATTCTACAGCAGCATCAACATGTTCTTCGAAATTCGTGTATTTTTTTCTTTACTGGTGGAAGCCGATACATCTTGTACCAACGGTTTGGCATATCCGGCCACACGTTTTTTTTATTCTGTTCCGGAGTACTCGATTCATTTTAACTGTCACTAGAATCAGTTGGTTGGTACTCATCCGAAAGATACGTGTCGCCAAACTCATCCTACTCTTAATCTTACAGAATTTCTTGCCAATATTTTCAAGTTATTGTTGCTTTTTTTCTTACAACTGGATTGTACCGCTAAATGTATAAGTATTGACAAGAAAAAAGCAAACAACGGCGACGGTGCCTTTGCTTGTTAGATTTGACATCTTGTTGATACCCGCGAAACTGTAATGTGGACTCACATTTTGAAAAATGAAATTTTTAACAAAGTTTGCATTTTAGAGTGTTAGATTTTCATTGGAAAGTTAAAGAAAGTAATAGAAATACTTAAAAAAACGTGACCGGCCAATGAAAACATTAAAATTTTCAAAATGCTGGCACATAATCTATCAAAAGACACATCAGTTGTGTAAAAATGAAACTAATATAAAGAATTGGTCTGCTGTAGGGTAAAATTTAATAAATGAAAAAAAAGTATAAATGTATATACGCATGTATTTTTGCTGATAATTGTATTTTTTATTTTAAAATATCATACATGTGTTTTTTAAATTCAATTATTGTGAATTTATACACAAGCCTGCTTTCCATGTAATTTCGGATACGCTATCAATTACATGCTACATGTTTTTGATATATTCATCACTTTGATGTGTAACATTTTTATAAAAACTGAATATTGAAGAATTGATTTTAGAGAAAATTTGTTTTATTTTAAAGCACTATCAGAGCTATCTATATAGACCAAGAAACAAGGACCAAAATTTGAATATATTTCTTTCTAGTGTCTGTTCTAAAATTCTGTTTTAAATCTCCAAGTAAAGAATACTATCTTTAAAGGGTCCACCAATCCGACGTAATAAATTCGGTTACACAGACACACATTCTCTTCGAATCTTAAGAGTTATGATTTGATATAAAGTGCGTTATATAACCAAGAACATAGCAAATGCACGTTGATTCACCTCTTAAACCAGTCTCTTTTTTAAAGGTGGCGTTTATACCATCGAGCAAAAAGACAAAAGAGGGAATCTAATCCTTATGAAAAGGCGACCAAAAAAGTGGCCTCTGATGGCGGACATATCCGGAAATGCGAATGCGCCAAATTTAAATTTTCCGACACTTATTAACAGTACCTATATAATATTTTTCAGAATGTGTCTTAGACGAGAAAGTTTTAATTAATTATTAACGGTAATAGTCTAAAATGCGACACAATTGTTAAAAAACTTCAATATAAATATGGTTTCATGTGACATTTAGGACAAAGAATAACATAACCCAACTAAATTTGATGTCAAACAAGGAGAGAGACTCTCTTTCCTTGTTTAATGTGGCCTCTAAAGATCGCACTTCCTGTCTAACAATATTTTTGCCCCCACTACCTTTACATTCCCTCTTTTGTCTTTTTGCTCAATGGTTTATACTCACCCTGACGACTGTACATTTGCTCTAGGGTAGTGTGGGACAAGTACTTAACGCAACTTTACAACTTTTTTTTGTACCAAGGTGGAAAATTTCTAAAGCAGCTAGGGAAGGAGTCTCTAGTACTGTTGGATTTAATCCAGAGAGAAACACAGGCTAGGACATAGCATTTAAAATATGGATTATATGCTCCGCATCCACCTATCTCTGATAGATATCTACAAAGTGGGCGTATTTGAACCTTTTTTTCTGACCTTCGAGAAAAGCAAAAACAGAGAAGAGCATCCAATATAGAAGACGTAAATGGATGGGTGACAAAACGAAAACAGGAGTGGAACGAACACATTAGTAGAATGGCAAAGGATAGGATAGTACGAATAACACGAGATAAGTGACCCAATGGAAGAAGAAATATTGGCAGACCAAGAAAAAGTTGGTGCGATAATTAAAACAATTTAGGAGGCTAATATTGAAGAAGAAACAGGCTTTAAGGCCTACATACAAGAAGGAAGAAGAAGAATGAGCAGAGCTAGATTGTCTGCGTCTGCAACAGCTTTGGTCTCTGCTCCATAATCGATTTCTAGTAGTTCTTTATATGAAACGTTCCGAAGCGTTGGTCCAAGTACGGGTCCTTGTGGTAAACCTGTTGATGTTTTCAGGTGTTTACGTTTTGCCACTTGGACATATATTTTATTAAAGTAGTTGTTTTTTATATTAATAAAATAATCTGACACATTGTCTTTTTTCAGTGCGGTGATGACCTGACACCAGTTTGCCAACCTTCCCTTTCCCACTAAACACCTTAATCTTCTGCGGCATACTAGAAAATACCTTTATCGATTATAACTTCGACTACGTCGCTTTTGTCTCTATCCTATTTTTTTAGTTCCTTTTGTTTCTGTAATTTTTGCTATTTTGTAGCATCCATTCCCGTGATAGTCCTTAACGTTATATTTAAGTATCTTCTACTATAGCATTCTTTATTATGTTTTCTGGTTTGATCCGTCCTATTTTTTTCCAGTTCTTCCGTTTTCTGGTTAAATTAACTCCATGTAAAAACACAATGATCTGCGTCCTCCTCCACTTCACAAATTACGCCTCGATCGTTATTTTTCCTTGTAATTTTATAAGTATAGGTCCCATAAGGACTCACGGCGTGTCAAAATTTGTATATAATAATTTTTATGTTTAAATTTATCCAGTGTTCTTTGCCACTGTTTCACACTATTTTTATGCTTTCTTCTATCTCTTATTGTACATAGTCACCCTCCCCTTTATCATTAACTGGATTGATACAACTCCTGCTATCACTTGTAAAGCAATTTTTGAGGATGTTCTTCATATGCTTACCACCTTTAGGACGTCTTTCTTTTGTATGTACTAAGATCTCTTATATTTGGAATTATCTTTGCTAAAAGCGGCAGTCTTCTCCTCAGCGTTCTTGATGACACTTTATAAATGTTTTGTGAAATTATATCGGTCATCGAGTTGAACTTTTAGATTGTCATTAAAGTTTAAGTGTAATGAAAGATGAATAAGAAATTAGGATGCCGATACTACTAATATTTAGAGCGGAATTAGCAAAATTAAAGTTCGAAGGACCACCCACTAAAATGAAAATAAAAGAATAAAGGAATTAACAAATTTTTAATTTAATTTAATGAATAACTTAAGCAATAGTGACTTTCTCCATTACAATTTGCCTGTACATACTTTATTATTAGGGTTTTGTTATTTTTACCTAATGCATATTTAAATTAGTTCTTTTTATTTTCCCCTCAATATCGCTTACTATCATATTATTAGTGCCTGAAACTCCTATTCCTCATCTTTTTTTCTTAAAATATGTTTTTATGGTACACCGCATTCCTTCTCAATTTCATTCTCGCTACATTAATTACAATTACATATCACCTCGAAGATGTCTTTTAATACCTACTTAGCATTCAACGAAAACAATGGAAAACAGCACAGTTTCCCGTGAAACTTGGTGCAAAGATTTAAATTGCCACCTTAGTCTTACCGCAATTGTGACAGCGAGAGAAACTTTTGGGCATCTCGGGAGAGATGACAAACATTTTCGTGCGTGAGTCTTATTTAGTCCGGTTCAAATTTGTACATAAGATGGTATTGTTATTTACAGTAACAAAAAAGTGCATTTTAACAGTATATGCTCTAAATTGGTTATAATTCTTACCCTAGATGAGGTCAGAGCTTAGTGCGTCTAAGATCCTGTACAGTTTTCGAAGAAATGTATTAGTTGTTCATAGCTTAAGGGGTGTAAGGGGAATTTTGGTTACTAAAAATAATTCTTCGGTTGGTCTCAGCATTTCCTCTAGATGTTTTTTTAATTTTTGGTCTTCGATTAATTTACTTTTTTCTCTTTGTTTTTTGGTAATACAAAAATATTTTTTGATGAAGGTGTTGGAAACGGTGTAGAAAGCTCGGAAGCTTTGTGTTTTAGATACCGTATCTATTGTATTAAGAAGTTTTTTACTTAATATTTCATGTTGCATAACTTGTTCGTTCAGTTGAGTTTGCTTTTGTTGAATGTCACTAATTAATTCTTTACTCAAATGATTGTTGCTATTTTCAAAGGGTTATTGCCCGCTTCTGTATTATAAGGTATTAATAAATTGTTGTTGTGACGCCTGATACAGATAACTTTGCTGGACAGACTTCTGCTAAATACTTGATATTTTTGCATATTTCTGTTCTGAATGTTTCTGTTAGAATTAAAAGAGCGGAAGTCCATTTTCACAGAAAATGGAGGTATGCAGCCAATAATACACTTGAATGTACCATCTTTCGAATGGTGCTGATAGGTGGTTGTCCAGGTTATATTACTAAAATTACCAGTCGGCTGTCCACTACGATATTTGCGATATTTGTTGCAAACAGCCCTATGTGGTATTAAAAATGTCTAAATCAAAAGTAATGAGGATGGTAAAAATGTGTTTACAAAAAAACAATGAAAATTTTGTACCTATTCTTTCTATACATTAGGGCAGTGGTTCTCAACCTTTTTGTGGCGACGGAACACTTTTAATTACCGAAAAAAATTGCGGAACACCAAAGCAATAACATGCATATATTGATAAACAAATTAGGATTAGCACATAAATTCTGTAATAAACTTTATTATACGTACCCAAATTTGTAAAATTTTACTTAAAATATGAAAACAAAAAATTTTTTAAAATTAACAAAAGCGTAATTCTCAAAATACATCATATGAGTAAATACTTCAAATTAGTGAGACACTTGTGCCTGGTGTCGTTTGCAAATTTGCTCAATATCAGGCCTGATGTGGGAAAGAGCTACTCTCATTTCTTGTTCTAAGTTTAGCAGCCTTTCGCGTTTCTTATTTTTAATGTTTGTTAAAGATGAGAACCCAAATTCACATAAATAGGACGTTGAAAACTGTATTAAAATACTAATCGCTTTTTTGGCAAGAAGTGGATATTCCTCTTGGAACAAGATCCAAAATTCCTGAACATTCACTTCTGAAAACTTAATTTTCAGAGTACGATCAGATGACAACGAAATAAATTCTTCTTTTTGGTTCAGAGAAAACTGGAAATTGGCTGTATTACTTGTGCTAAAAGGACTTCTTATCCAGTCATATTTTTCTACGTTCAGAGATGGAAAATACCTGGCAATTACCTCCTCTAATAGTGATAAGTGTTCTGTAACTATATGCGTGATTTCTTGTTCTTTATCTTCATCACCTTCATTCTGAAGCAGTGAAAACATATCCATTTTATTTGTCTCTAAAATGCGCTTCTTCCAAAATGACAATTTTTTCAGGAAAGCTGACAGCTTGTCCGTGGATGTTAAAATATTTTCATTTTTGCCTTGCATACTTGAGTTAACGCTATTTAAATAATTAAAAATATCGGCCAAATATGCCACTTTAGTGCACCATGCATCATTTTCAAAATATGTGGTAAATGTGTCATTACCTTCTTCTTGGAAAAAAGTTAACAGCTCCGTTCCAAGTTCATAAATTTGACATAATACTTTGCCCCTTGACAACCATCTAACTTCGGTGTGTAGTAACAAACATTCATACTTTGATTCCATTGAGATGCAGAGTTGTTTAAAAAGACGGGTTTTTAGTGGTCTTGATTTGATGTAATTCACGACATTAACCACTTGGTCTAATACAGATTTCAAAGTAGCTGGTAGCGTTTTTGAAATTAGAGATTCTCTATGCAAGAAACAGTGCGTAGATATATTTTCATTTAGCTTTTTTGCAAGGGTACAAAAACCTTTTATGGAGCCTACCATGGAAGGGGCACCATCCGTACAAATTCCTACGCAAAACTCCCATGATATATTTTTTTTCTCTAAATATGACGTTATGGAATCAAATACATCCTGACCTGTTGTACGTGCTGTAAGTTCTCTGCAGCATAAAAACTGATTGACTATTTCACCTTCGTCGACAAATCGAATAAATCCTAATAAATGAGCTTTGCCACTAATATCAGTGGATTCGTCCACCTGCAAGTTTTTTTTGTAAAGTTTATTTGTAACTTTTTCCTCAATATCTGCAGATAAATCAACAATCCTCCTTCTTATTGTATCATCCGACATAGAAATTTTCCGTATTTCGTTTTGTGCATCGTTGCCAAACAGAATTTTGACCATCTCACAACATGCTGGTAATATAAGAGATTCTGCAACAGTGTGTGGTTTATGTTTCAAAGCAATTAATTCGGCGACCTTATATGAAGCTATTTGTGCTTTGTCGGAAATTGTTAGCGACCTTTCAAATTGTTTCGCTTGTTTAGCTTGTGTCTCCAAAAGTCGCTTGAAATAATCTTAATTTTTTGAAGCTACACTAGCGTGTTTGATAGTAAAATGACGTTTTAATTTAGCCGGAGCCATTGCGCTATTAGCGAGTGTCTGCCCACAAACAATACACTTGGGAATTGGACAGTCTTCTTCCCCAGTCCAAATGAAGCGATAATCCAAATATTCATCCAAATATTGCCGGTTCAACATTTTTTTGCTGCGCTTCGATTTGTCATCAACCCCACTTCGTAAAGTTCCAGTATCTCCGCTGGTGCTCGCTTCATCATCATTAATTATGAGTTGTTCCACAGTAGTTTTTCTTTTAAGTTTGAGGAACTTATCCATTTTAATTTATTCGTCTCTAAACAAAATAATGCGGATGAATGCTTCACATTTTGTATAAAATATGCAATTACTTACCTTTGATAGATAAGCCGTACGTAAACGTTATCATAAAAAAACTGACACAGCGATTTTCACGTATTACGTTTGTGCAATGTAACAAATTCAACATTCAGTTGCAGACTGTGGCGTGGGTGACTCAGATTGGCTGTGGCCACTGCGGAGCTCAGCGCTCAGCGCTTATAAAATCCAACGTGTGCACTGTGCCGACGCGGTGTTGTCACGTTGGGCAAATGAACATTTACGCTGCAGAATTTTATTAAATTAAAATGTACGTAAGTGGCTATTTTAAACTTTGAAAATATTTATTTGAAAAGAGTAATTTAGCAAAATAGTATGTAGGATTGCAAGTATTTCGCGGAACACTAGTGTTCCGCGGAACACCGGTTGAGAACCACTGCATTAGGGAAAGTATGTCTATAAAGGCATACCTAACTTCACCTCTCGTTTTTTTTATTAAAATACATGATCATATTTGTTACAATTTCTTTTCTAGTTCAGTTGAATGTACCAATTAAGCTGGACATATAAAGGTCAAATGGAATGTGGATTTTTATATTAAAAAATTGAAATATCAAAAATGTCAAGTGTGCCATCATAGGCACATTCCTTGCACAGTAAAATAGAAAAAAATATAGTTTAGTGGAATTTTCGCATTTTATTCAAAGAGAACAATAATAAAACAATTAAAAAGTAACAGAAAACACAATAAAATATATTACATTTTTTATCGACCCCAGCGTATTCAGAGTGACACCAGGATTGGCACTCCTAACATTTAATCCAGCATTATTTCGACTTTAAGAGGAAATACAATCCATTGCAATACAAGCAAGCGACTTCGGAATGATCATCTTCAAAATTTTCGTTATCTTTTGCGGATCCCTGTTCCTTCTCATCATTTCTCTCTATCCCTTCTTTTGCCATTCAATTCCCTTTCTTTTCAGGAAAGGTGTCATCCACAGATTTCCGTTCTAATCCACTGTAGTAGGTAGCTTTTTCTTTAGGTTCTATTTTCTGTTTCTGGTTCTGAAGAGTATCCTGTTGAGTATTTTCTAGAGTGACCCGTTGGCAGTCTCTAGGTGGGTGATTTTGTCCACTTTTTAGTGTTTCTTCTAGATTATAATCTGGATTGTTTAGATGGATGTTTTGAGTTCGATCTTGATTCCTCTATAGGTTTATCTTTGAATAATGATAGAGCGAACATCCATTCCTCAAAAATATCAGGATTACAAGGTTAAATCCTTGTTTTGGCAAAGGCATTTATGGCATTAGCAGAAGTAGCACTTTTAAGGTAAGCTGTTTTAAACAATACAGCAAACTTGAAAGTGCGTAACGAGTCTTCCAGGTTTTTGTTTCAACCAATTTTGAATCTCTTGGTTATAATAGGTTTGTAGAGGACTAAAAAAGGCCACGTTGAGTGGCTGCACCTAGTGGGAACAGTGTGGTGGAAAGCAAAAAAGTATAATACCATTCTCTTTTGCAACTTGTAAGACTTCCAGTCCTTTATGACTACTGTGGCCATCTAACAATAATAATATTTTGTTCTCATTCGAAGCTTTGGTATAGTTAATAAAATGTTTAAGCCATTGAACAAAACTCCCTTTCTTCTGGCAAAAAGCAACACTTCTCGCTGGGGCAGCGTGCACTAATTTGTTTTTAAACCTTTTTCTGGGAAAAATAAATGTAGGTGGTATAAAAGTTCCAATTGCATTCATTGATCATACAACTGTTAAATGCTGACCTCATTCCGCACTGCTCAGTGCTCCAACTTGTTTCCGTCCATTGGTTGCAAACACTTTTTGAGGCCTTGTTTGAATAGTACTAAGACCTAGTTCATCAACGTTGAATATATTTTCAGCGGCTTAATATATGCAGGAATTCAAAACTTAAAGTTCCTATCCGTAGAAACGATAGGGGTGACAAAGGTTAAAACCAAGTGCTTCCAATTTAGATTTTAAGATTAAGTGTGGAATAGGCGGACATACGTTAGAGAGTACTAGTGGTTGGCTGGAGGTAATTAGTCGATGTGCTTGTAAGAGTTGTACATTAACTCTAATTTTTTTTGTAGTTGGTAATAAAATCATCCACTAAGTAAATTTATATTCTCCTGTTATATTTATTGTTTGAATTATTAGGCTTAAACTCAGTGGGCAGCGAAATTTTTTTTGCTACCTCCATTTTGAGTCCTTAAACTTTGTAAGTAACAGTGTCGGAATAGTGCCTTGGGGGAGGAGGTTTTACCTCCAAAGACCCCTCCTTTGGGTGCGCCTTTGCTTAAACTGTAACGATAATCTTCAATTTTGGTGTTGTCAATTACATCAAATACGAATGCTTGATTTCTTCATGAAAAAACAGGTTGTTTGTCTGGTTACGGAAGAGTAACTTTTAGGTTGTAGAAATTTTTGGTCTGGTGCAGAACTAGGTTGAGTTGACGTAGATGAGGATGCCATGATGTGTTTTATATTATTTTGTATATTGGTGTCAGAAAATACCGGTTTATTTATTAAGTTGTCAATATGTATTTAAATATAGTTACCTTACCAATGTTCATTGTTAAAAAAATACAATACATTTACAAAACCCGTTTTAAACTTTTGCAAAAAACGAAAAACAAATAATTAGAATTTAAGACTCCCATAATTGTTGCATTAAAACTAATGTTTGATATTTGTTTAATTTTACACATGCGAAAAAATATGTAATTTTTTCGCTTAATTACTATCATTCTACCTTAATTTTAAAATTATTACCCTAGTACAACCCTTGGTAATACTTCCAACTCTTACTTCAACCCCACTCCATTAGAAATACAGACAGTTGTAAAACAGCAAACGAAAAAGTCGCACTCTTTCCTCTTGATCATCGTTAGCAACAAACGTACGATCTTTTCCCTACTGACTACCGCTAGCAACAGACGTATTTTTTTATTGTTCACTGCCGCTAGCAACAAACATTCTCTCTCTCCCGCTTATAGTTATGCGAAAATTACCGCTCATCCTCTTTTAAAACGTATACAAACGCAAATATGCTCTATATCGTGATCTCAGTGTTAGTACCGCGAGACACGTGATGAGGAACCGGTAACGACAGCTTCCCCGTACAAAGAACCACCACAAGTGAAAGCCTGTAAATACCGCGATTGTGTGTGTAGCAGCAGTATTGGTAAGACTTTGTATAAACTTGATTTGCTATTGTCTGTTTAACATTTTTCTACATATCCTAATTTTATTTGAACCGGCCCTATGTTATACAGTCCTCATACACTGAAATTATATTAATAATTATTACATACGAACATCCTTTTTTTTACAATAAATATTATATACATATTATAAAATCATAATATTCTTATGTACTTTCCATTTTGCCCAAATCGCAACGTTTGTCTGGCCTACGACTACTTCATAACACAAAGGGCGTTGTGTTAGAGCCAACTCCTCATTATCAAACATTTAATTTCGAGTCCTCGTCGCTCTCCTGAGACTTTCTCCAACTCGTGCATTTGGTACATCATACAGATTTTGCAGATGTGCGGCTGTGCTGTATCCACACTAGAGGCTGAAAATGATTTTCATTTGCTACACTTCACAAGAATTTACGTTTTTTATTAATATGAAGATTAGTTGTAAAAAGTTCAAATAATGTAAGTTGATATTATAAAGTGCAAGGCAAATAAGGAGAATGAATTACATTGAATATTGCTGAGTTTAGGAAAAATACTAAAATTATTCTTAATAATTTTACATAATACGAATTTTAACAGTAATAAATAATTTTTCATCATCATCATCATCCAGCCTCTATTTATCACGTCCACTGCTGGACATAGGCCTCCCTTAAACTCCTCCATTCCTCACGATTTTGTGCTCTTTGTTGCCAATTTTTAGTGATACGCCTGATGTCGTCGGCCCAACGTGTAGGTAGTCTTCCTCTACTGCGTTTGTCTGCTCTTGGTCTCCAATTTGTAATTTTGCTCG
Source organism: Diabrotica balteata (assembly GCA_918026665.1). NCBI lineage: Eukaryota > Metazoa > Arthropoda > Insecta > Coleoptera > Chrysomelidae > Diabrotica > Diabrotica balteata. The sequence continues at coordinate 117,828,256 of OU898283.1, forward strand.
TCCATCGTGAATAGTGCATTCTCGCTACATGGCCTGCCCAGTTCCATTTTAGTTCCGCTATGCGTTCCACAACATCAGTAATGCTCCTCCTTCTTCGCAGATCTTCGTTTCTTATTCGGTCCCTCAACGACACTCCCAGCATAGACTGTTCCATTCGTCTCTGTGCCACTCTCAGTTTCGAAGCCGTGGTCTTGGTTAAAGTCATAGTTTCCGCCCCATAGGTCATGACCGGTAATACGCATTGGTCAAACACTTTTCTTTTGAGGCTGATTGGTATGTTGGCCCTAAGTGTGTCTCGCAGTTTTCCAAAGGCTGCCCATGTTAAAGTAATTCGTCTTTGGATCTCACATGTTTGGTTATCCCTGCTGATTCTTATTTCATGACCCAAATACGTATATTTCTCCACCAGTTCTACCACTTTGTCTTGAATTGTCAAATGGTTATTGGGGACCAAATTTGTCATAAACTTAGTTTTGGTCAAGTTCATTCTCAGGCCCACCTTCGAACATGCAAAATCCAATTCGTTTAACATATCTGTAGCTTCTCCTAAATTATCTGTGATAAGGACAATGTCATCTGCGAAACGGAGGTGGTTAAACTTTTCGCCGTCTATAGTTACTCCTCTGTGGTCCCAATTGATCATCTTAAAGGCATATTCTAATGCCGTTATGAATAATTTCGGCGACAATGTATCTCCTTGCCTTATTCCACGATTTATTTTTATTGGTCGGGTTTTATTGTCTATTTTAACAGTCATAGTGGCATTTTTGTAAATATTATAAATAAGCTCACTATACCTATGGTCAATCCTGCTGTCATTCATTGCTTCTATAAGGCTGTCTAATTCGATCGTGTCGAACGCTTTATGAAAATCTATGAAAGTGAGAACAAGAGGTTTGTTATATTCTATAGATTTTTCAATGAGTGTCTTTACTGTGTGGAGGTGATCATTGGTACCATAGTTTGAGCGGAATCCTGCCTGCTCTCTCGGTTGGTAGAAATCTAATTTTTTCTCCAATCTTGATGTCACTACCCTAGTGAAGAGCTTGTATATGTGGTTCAACAGGCTAATAGGTCTATAATTTTCTAGGTCCGTTCTATCTCCTTTTTTATGCAAAAGGATGGTTGTAGCATTGTTCCACTCTTTGGGCACCTCTCTTTGCTGCAAACATAGATTGAATATTTTCTTTAATTTATTTAATAGCATATCTCCTCCATTTACGATAGCTTCTATTATGATTCCATCCTCTCCTGGGGCTTTGTTATTTTTCATTTTTCTTAATGCTTGTCGAATCTCATCTAGCTTTATCTCTGGCATTAGTTCGGAACCTTGATTCTTGATCTTCTTTGAAATGGCTGTTTGTATTCCTGTTTTATCTTCTCGTCTACTTCTATATAAGTCCTTGTAAAACTCTTCGACGACCTGTATTAACTCGTCTCTACGTGATATTATTTCATTTTGCTTGTTTCTTAATTTATGAATTTCGCATTTCCCATTCGTTAGCTTTCTACGTAGAACTTTTAGGCTGTTATTTTCCTCTATAGTGCGTTTAATATAATCGGTATTAAATTTCCTTAAATCTCTCCTCATTGCTTTCGAAACAGTTTTGTTCATTTTTCTTAAAGTATTGCTATCTACATTTTTATCGCTTCTCATTTGTCTTCTTTGATCCAAGAGCGTTTTAGTATATGGACTTATTTTACTATCTGATTTTCTTTTAGGACAGTACACTCGGTGACTTTCTTGTAAGGCGTTTATGATGCAGTTATTCAAGTCGTTAATATCGTTAGCGGAGGTTTCCTGCAATAGAAGCTTATTATTGATATGTGTCTGATATTGGTTGATATCTAATGGGGGTGTCCAGATACCATGAAATTTATTTTTAATCATTATATTCCTTTCTCTTTTTATATTGATTTGAACTTTTGCTCGTATCATCCTGTGGTCGCTGTTTGTGGTGAACTTGTTGAGTACTGTTACATCTTTAATTATTTATTTTTGATTACTTATGATGTAGTCGATTTCGTTCCTTGTTCTACCGTTTGGACATTCCCAAGTCCATCTTCTGTGCATCTTTTTGTGAAAGAAGCTGTTCATGTTGAATAAGTTATTCTGGAGTAGGAATCCTAGTAGCTTTTCTCCTCGATCATTTCTTCCTGGGGAACCGAATTGTCCTAAAGATGTTTCTAGATCTGCTTCTTTTACCCCTATTTTTGCGTTGAAATCGCCACATAAAATTGTGAATTGAGTACGAGAATCATCAAGCGCAGTGGATACATCGTCATAAAACATTTCAATTTCTTCGTCTGTATGGTCTGTTGTTGGAGCGTATACTTGGATAATTTTGAGTTGATACCTACTGTTCAGCTTCAGAATAAGATATGCCACTCTAGATGATATACTTTTGATGTTTATTATCTTGTTCGCGTGATTTTTATGGACAAAGAAACCGATGCCTCCAACTGATGTAGTTTCAGGACCAATCTGATAGAATATATGCCCTGATTTGAGTGTTTTCAAAGTTTCACCTCTCATTCTAACTTCGCTAATACCTATGACATCCCATTTTATTTTATTCATTTCAGTTTCCATTTCAGTGAATCTTTCCTCGGACAGTAGACTTCTGGCATTGTATGTACTAACGTAGAGAGTTATGGGTTTTTTGGGTTTCCGTATAGTCAGTTTTTTGTCCCCCCCAGAATCCTTGGGACAGACTGATAAATCAGTGTGAGATTCTGGACGCATCCTACTCACCTGGGGTAGATATGTATTTGTTTTAAAAACTGACATCGCGTTTTTAAGGGGTATATTGGCATTAAAACACCACGCTTGCCAGACGGGTTGGTGAGTGTTCGCAGTATCACAGCCGGTTAAATCTACTTGATTGCCGCCTGCGACTCTGTGGTTTCGCACCTGTCAGGAATTTTATTCCTCAGCCACAAGCCACTAATAACACAGCTGCTGACCTGTGTCATGTCCTCAGTTGATCCGCGGGTATTTATTTGGCTAAGCCTTATTCATACCTGTCCTGCATATCTACAGGATCGTTCCCTATATAAATAATTTTTATATTCTTAAAATGGGATAGTTCCCGGAACCAACTGTACCTAGACCTACTCCAAAACTAGTCCATGTTATTTTTTTTCCTTTAAAACTTCTAGAGGAACTGCACTCGAATTCACTGCAACGCAAAAAACTGCATCTCTCACTGCGAAATATCCTGGAATGACTTAGGACAAACAAAATGAGGCTGGAAGCTGGACACTAAACGCAAACTTTGAAAACTCGTCTTCTTCAAAACCCAAACACAATGGAACCATGTGAGTATCCTTCTAAGTTGTTGGGAACGCCGTTTTACAAATCTCTCAGATGAGAGACTGCATGGAAATAAAATACTGACTTCTCTTATCAAAACGGACACATCACATTTAGTATAATCTAGCTTTCTATACGCTTCGATCACTTTATCTTACCATGTAGGTATATCTAATGTCAAAATCTCTACTTGTAATTACATTTTATTTTGTCAAATGTGTTTGTTGTGGAATAAATAAATAAATATTTCACTTTTTCACAACAAATTTGCCAGTTCCTTCCGACTAACCTCTCCACGTCTGCTCTATCTGGACCCAACCTGAATTTGACCTTCTTTAGTCTATGCACTCGGCTTCACAGTGTCGTGTCTCATCCCTCATACCAGTCTTCGCAGCAGGCTAATCAGAATTATTTTTAAGAGAGAATTTGACCTTGATCATTAATTGCTTTTAAAATTGCCGAACTAAGGCGTAATATAAACTAAATATAATCATATTTTTTACTTTGCAGTTAAAATTGGAATTTTTCCTCGATGTCTTGAGACGCTTACGTCACAATATAAACAGAGACTCAGTGAAATTTTAAACATAGCCCAGTAGCGTATCAAAAAAGCTTTATATCTTAAATATTCGATAGTTATAAGGAATCTGTACATGCTACAAAAGAGTTAATATGACTTAAAAGACAAAAACTAGCCGTTTTTATTTTTAAACTGAAAAAGAAGATAATTGTATTTTTTTAATGTTTGTTTGGATGTCTTCCTTTTTGTTGCTTTTTTGCAGATTTTTGGCTTGCCTATTCCTTGAATAAAACGCTTTAGCCTTTCTCTTATGTAAATCGTTTATAACAGTTAATTGTCTAAGTTCATTATCATCACCCAAACTTAATTTGAAATTTATCACACACGTTGGCATGTTTCACTTCTGGGGCATTCAAATACAATATTAAATTCCTTATTAAAAATTGTTCTGTACGTTTCATATAAGACTTAAGTCTTTTTTGTATCTTTCAGACTATAGTGGCTCTGACGACCCTTAAAACTTTTAATGTGGTCACATACTAAATATTTTAAGAGGTGCACCACTTTGTTTGGGGCTTTTCTTTATATAATTTATTTTATTGTTTCTAATCCCATAAATGGAACAAAAAGCTTTAGCAAACACTAAAATATCACAATCGCAAACTCAAACCCAATACACATAATTTTAAATCTTATCAAAAATTTTATCATTTTTATACATATCTAATGTTTTATAAATATTTGGAATTATCTTCCCTAATATCCTAGTTCTTAAATTGTTTCTTTAAGCTTCTTGAATTATATAGTAAATATACCTCACATCTTTTAAAATGCCCCATTTCAAACAATAGATTATATATTTCTTTTTGACATTTTTCTCTCTTCCGGATGGCTGGACGCCTTGAAGTAACGTCTTTGAAAATCAGATAATGACGACCAGGCTCTTGATAGATAACGACTTCACTTCTGAAAAAGATAAGCTTCACTGAAAATTGTATTAGAGGAAAAATATATCTCATTCCACGGACATATAGAGAAATCAGCAGAAATTTTCTATCATAGGACGGCTTTTATTTGAACAAAACGATGTGTTGTTAGCCGGCTTATGGACTGGATGTCAGTGGCTATAATTTAAAGAAAATTGTAGAATGTGCTTTCTTGCCCAAAAAATATTTGTAAATAATAATTGCTAAATATTGACAACTTTTAGAACAAGGTGGAAATATTCACGACTCAAGGTGGACTTTTTTAAATAAAAGAACTGACAGTTTGAATTTATTATGCACTAATCTTTTGGACTCTTTAGTTTATTTATCATAAAAATAACTCAATTTTTAGTTCTTTAAGAGTTAGTCCTGGATCTGTATTAAAAAACTTTTAAAAATTTACGCTAGGTCTTTTATGTCGAATAACTTTTACTCTTCTGAATAGGTAAGAGGAAACTTAGATATTCTTTAAGCAAGAATATAAGTTTTAATATGAAAACCTCGCTATTTGAAAGCGTTTTTTAATACTTTTGAAGTTTTGTAATATTATGTACATTTAAACTTTGCAACATTTTTTAGAAAAAACATAATATAAAGCTTAAACTTTGTCTTAATTTTATAAATGGATACTTTAGAGAGATTTTAACTACGACAGAATGTTTTGCCGACAGAAATTTGTTTTGATGAAAAGAAGTATAGTCGTAACTCCGACGGTTTTGTGAATAAAATCATTCTTTATTACCATAAGTACGATTATTATAATTACAGGAGAGCATTTATGCAAGCAGCATAATTAGTGGACAGATTCGAATGTATTTATAAGGAGCGAATCATTTCGTAATGCCGATTTGTTCAATTCTTCTCGATCGACGATGGTAAATAAAATAAAATGTTGAAGTTGTGGAGTGAAAATTATGGTTTTATTGACAGTCACTAATAATTACACTTTAGTTGTTTGTTAGGTAACTTCCTATAATAGACTGCGCTCAAATGCACGACCAAATACTTACCATGTCGCGATAGTATTATGAGGTTTTTTCCTGGTTTTTCCCTCATAATTTACTATGAAATCACTAACAGGAGAGTTTTACTGTCAGCATGGTATGTGTTTGTCTTTTTTAAGACAAATTACATGCTATGATTTTTACTGACGGATAATCTCAAGTTAAAGTTGATTTCACGTAACTGAATGAACTATCTTTTAAGTAAAGTCGTGCTACGAATGCATCTCAACAATATTACCAATATCATTTTAAAGTCGTCTACATGTCATATACATGAGTCAGATAAAATTAAATTATTAGAAAAATTGTTTCACCAAGTTTTCTGATTTCTGAAGTAAATCTTCTGAAATTATTTTTCCTTGTTTGAGTTGTCTTAATTTACTTTGGATATTTCTCCGTTTCGTTATAAGTTGTCTTTTCAAATCTTTATTCATCTTAAAATGTAGATATACGGTCAATCTTTGAACAGATTTAGATCAGGTCTCCAACAGGTCTTGATCAGGTCTTGATCAGTTCTCGAACAGGTCTGATCAGGTCTCGATCAGGTCTTGTACGGCTTTATCAAATTTTAAGCAGTTTACATGATCGAAGCGGCTTGAGCGTGGAGTGGGGACGAATGTAGACGGGGTTTGTGACGTCAGAGATCAAAGGTCAAAATGTTTTTCTTCACCGATATATTACTACACTTTTCTGAAATAACTCTTTCAGCCAATCTTACGAATAAACCTTTAAGCTCGACTTCTGTCACTACTTATAAATTTTGGTCCAGTATTTTTAACTGTAATAAAGCCACAGCATCTAAGTAAAAACTCTGATAATACTAAGTACCTCTATAAAACTCATTTTTGGTGAGATCATTTCTCCTCCTACAGATTTAGCGCTTTCATTTCAAAATCTGTTCACAAAACCCAAATCTACTATATTATAAAAACCGCGCTCATCCAACAATTCACCTACAAAGAAATCTATTGAAAATTTTATTGATAATCATACATCATCTTTCGTTTTTAATTACCACCAATTGTCTTTAATGACTGATAATGTCGAATGCTCACTCGAGAGTATTAACGTCGTTAAAGAATTTACAAGTGATATAGTTCGTTTACTACATCTTTTACAATACAACTATCAATATGCAAATAATATATCAACAAAATCCAAGTGTACAAATCTTCAAAAGAAACTACTTAATTTATTTAAAAATTTCTTTATAAAATGTATGTATTAAAACATTGATAGAATTTTTTCATTGACTCCCTTCCCTATGCTACAGCTTCTTTGTTTACAGAAAACAAACCTAAAATCTAATCCATTGTACAACTCTAAATATTTTACTTGTTTTCGCAAAGACAGTATAGATGCCAGTCGTGTAAGCGGTGGTGTAGGGACTAGTAAACAAATCCATCGAGACGGTGCAAATTCCAATAATTAGTGATTAATTTGGAGGCTGTCGCTGTCAGTATCACAACTACCAGTTTAGTGTCTATTTGCAATATTTACTTTCCTTGTTACAAGCAAATTCAAAAATAACAACAACAATATTTGGTAAAAAATTTAATACCTGAGAAAACTGATCCTCAAAAACCTTTTTCAAAGTCAATAGTCAACGATTATATCCTAACCGCTTCTGTTCATTTTTCTGGCTCTCTAGAATTAAAGTTTGTGAAAAATTAAATGAGTGATTAAGATTAATGGAGTGGTCTTATGAACAAGCTTGTGATCATCACTTCACATCACTTTTGTGAGAAATGATTCTGCTGTATAATGTACAAGAAATTTCTCCTATATAAACCTTATCATAGTCCGAGCAAGGTATTTGATACACTACTTTAGAACTTTTCTTGGCTGTTAGAGGATCTTTAGTTTTATCCTGATCCTTTAAATAATTTGAGAAGTTTCGGTGTTAAGAATGGAATATAAGGTAAATATCCAAAAGTGATGTTGTTGGTATCAAGGTGTTAACTGTCAAGCTGTTGTTTATTTCTTGGCTTGTCGTTTTACTCTGATTTGTTTTATACTGCTGGTATTGCCGATCAGTGTGATGGAGGCTAGAGAGTTTGCAGTACTAAAAATTAATTTATTGACTAGGCCTACAGGATAAGAGTTGTTTGATGAGATATTTTAGTTACTGTGCTTCTTAGCCTCAAAATTAAGTTTATTTTTATTTTTGTAGGATGTTCCGAATAGTAATTTATGACTCTATTGCTAGAAATTGGTTTTCGATACCATTCTGTTTTGACACTATTTTCATGTGTGCGATGGTCAATTATATCTAGAAAAGGGAGACTGTTATTTTAATCTCTTTCTGCAGTTAATTGTAATTGGCTACATTGGTTGTTAAAAATATTTAAGACCTCAGTTATTTTGTCATTGGGTATAGCTAGGATCAAACTATCTACAAAATGTTTAACAAACGGAATATGAAAATGTATTATTATCAATAAACATTCCTGAATGATATCACCAAGATTATAATTGCAAATTATTGGTGGTATCGAGATTTCCATAGGAGTGCCTGATGTTTGTTTGTAATAACTGTTATTGAATTTGCATATATTGGTATTAAAAATGAAATAAAATATTTCTTTTAATGTATTTAAATTTAATGTAGAATGTGATTGGGATTGGATCTCATTCCAGTGTTTTTCAATACTGTTTAGAAATAAATAAGAAGGAATGTTAGTATATAGAGGTACCACATCCAAACTTACTAAAATGTATGTTCGAAATTATAAATTCGAAAGCTTGACAGTAAGTCAGAGTTTTCCTTATCTTATGGGCCTCAAATAGACTGCATCCTCAAGAATCACTACTTGATATTTATATTTAGATCAACAGTCGATAATACCACCATCTTAATATATAGATAATAATAAATATAGAATAAATTAGCATAATAATATTATGATTTTTAATTAATAAACTTAAATAGTGATGAAAGAAATAATTTATAAGTTAAAGACTAGAGAATATTATAAAAAAAATATTTATATGAGAGTATTTTTAAGAAATTAGCATAATAATAAGTTTAAAAAGTTTTTATTTTGTTAATTTAACAATTATAATATTATAGATATATTTAAGTCAGCCATGTACATAGGCAACCAAATATACACTGAATTGAGTCTGTGTTATTATGACATGAGTGAATTTAAACTGAATAAGTGACATTTGAATAATAATTACGGATATAAAATAGTGTTATGTAATAATTTAAGATGTTTAGTTTATATATAAGTGTATATTCTGATCTGAAAAGCCCAAATGTCCATAAAATTCTCGATAGAAACGTAAAGCATTGTCTAGAAAACGTCAATATAAGAAACTTACCCTATTTGCGAGGTAGACTATTCGAGAATATTCAGATATTGATGAAATAGAACAAATTCGAACATTATTTATTGCTAGAATATTCGAGAAGATGAAAAGATATAAATACGATGTAATTTGGAGCAAGGGGGGATTAGACAGTTCAAGACAGTATGAGAGTAAATTAAGACAGTTACAGTTAACAGTATGAGAGTAACAGTGACACAGTTATACAGTGCATTCATTAGCAGATAGTATACAGTGGTCAGTATTAAAGTATTAATTATACAGTGCAGTATGCAGTAATCAGTTTTATAGTATTTGAAAGTATATTAAAATTATAATATCTATATGGTGATTGGAGATTATTAAGAAGACAAAATAAGATCATAATTAAGAAGCAAAGAAGAACAATAATGAAAGATAAATATTTTGCCCATTTATAAATGCTATTAAGAAAAATATTTTAAAATGTTGGAAGCTGATAATTAAAACATTGTGGTATATTTGGAAGAAGCAATTTCACAAAAACAAGCATAACTGAGGCTGATAAGAAGTTATTGAGTGGTGATTAAACCTTTTATTTTGGAAAACAGTTTCATTTAGGCATTCAGTGATAGAAATGTACCAAATTTTGTTAATATAATTTAATTATTGTAAAAATTTTAATTTTAAGATAGGTTTTTCTAAATTTATATTGTCTATTATAGATATATATGTGTGTGTTTCATAATAGGTATAATAGAGATAATTTAAAAAAGTACTTACAAACTAATTCTTTGAGAACCGCGATAAAAACCCTATACTTATATATGTTATTTTAAATTATTCATTGCTCATACACAAACAAAACATCATTACTATATATATATATATATATATATATATATATATATATATATATATATATATATATGTTTTTAAAAGCCAATAAAACAAGTTTGACAAATTTTTTAAAGCTGAAATTTCCAATTGATTGATCGAGTGAAAAACTTTTCACATACCAGTTGCTGCCGTGAATAAATTACAGGACTTACATTATCTGACTAGCACAAACTTTTCAACCCTGACGGCTCCTGGATTTATCCCTATTAACTTTAGTTACAGGTGGTGGATAGTTACAAATTCGAGCGAAACTTACAGGAAACTCTGTGTTCAACAACAAACTGACAAAGCCATAACTTCATGGTTGGTCCGCTTTAGTTTGCAGGGAGGATAAAAATATCGTGTGTGGGAGATTACCCTATTTTGTAGAAGATTATGTGTTAGTTAAGCTGTAGATTTAGCCATCAACTGTAATACTATTTTAAGTACATTACTACAAGTATTAATTGCTGAAAGTGAAAAAGAACTATATAGGTCAATATACTGGACAAGCTAAAAGATAAACGTAAAAGTTGTTGTCTTGGATATGATTCTATTTCCGTTAATTTTCTTAAAAATGTGTCTGTTAACTTATACCTAATTTAAATTAACTTAAAATTAATTTAAAGTACCCGTTTAGGATCGTTGAATTCTCTTCAGGCTGGAGTTAAATGTGTTGTGTTGGAACGAAAGCAAAACAGACCGAAAAACCAGGTGGGGTAGTGGTGTTCTTCTGGTGGAGCATCGTGGAGGCTGTCGAGATGGAGTCACTTTTCAAATCAGAAGCAAAAGGTTCGTCTGGATGTGGTGCTCTTTCAAGATAGAATGTGTATGTTTTTTAAGCTAAATGCGACAGAGTCAAGTCGCTAGCTGCTATTGTTCCTGTAGTCGTTTTGCGTCTACACCAGACTTTAAAACCAATGTATTGCACTGCAATTTTGCTATCGGGTGTATTCGCCAACGGTCAGGCCTCGTCAGCTTTCGAGAGGCGACTTGTCGCAGTTTGCCCATTGGACAGGAGCTCTTTCACTGTCAGGTTAGTGTGAGTGTCAGTTGTGTGAATGTGTGCGAGTCTGAGTCTGCAAAGGCGAAAATCCGTGTTCGCTAGTGACCATTGTTCCTGCAAGCCGTTTGTGCATCTGCGACAAACTTCAGAACTAGGGTATTGCAATAAAATTTTTGTTATTGGTTGCTTTCGCTAATGGCCAGGTCTCGTCGAAGTTCAATTGACGGTTTCAGCCTTTGCCGGCTCAGGTGAGAAAATAGGTAATCTCCTCCTATTCGGGACATGGAAAAAGGATTGGCTTAGATATAAGTTCTGTAAGCTAGCGGAATAGCTTCAAGGGTGTCAGCGTAATCACCTGGAAGTATGTCAATGCGTGCCTGCATTAGGACAGACGGGATGCCAAGTTTTTTGGTTCTGGGCCTCCAGGATTTTACGTGACCACGAAAAAAGCAGGAACTTTTTAGGGTGTTTTGAATGTTGGATCCTGTTGAGAGGCTTGACTCTCTCGATGATTGGGGTAACACTTGTGATGCTATGGATTTCACGGGATGGGAAGTACCAACGCAGATAATCTTTAAGAAGGCAGTATAAGTTGGACGTATACTCTAAAACGGGTCGACTAAATGTTTTATAAGAGTGAATGAGAGTCTTGGTATGTGTTTCATCAACTTTCATCAGTGTTAGTACATCAACTACAGGGGAATTGATCATCGCGATTGCAATAAATTTTGAGATGTTGCAGGACTGCGGAACACAATTGTTTCTATTTTTGCAGCGTTTAGTGTGACTTTCAACGTATTGCAACACTCCTCGATACCGTTTAAGAGAGTTTGTGGTCTTTTAAAAGTTCTCTCCGGAAAATAGCTGTTCGCTGTAGTGAGTAGCGCAGTGGCATTTGTATAGAGATACAGTTGGGTGTTTGGTTCATTTGGGTTGAAAATATTACTATTGTATATTATATACAATATAGGTGCTAGCACTGAATCTTGGGGTATTCTTCCAGCTCGTGGAGTGAATGAGGTTGATAGTAGATCGCTTATTTTCACTCTGACAGTTGGATTCATAAGGTAAGAATGTAACATTTTGATAAATTGTAGGTGTAGACTAATATCATTTAGTCTCCGAACCAGTCCTTCAGCAGTTGTGACCGTTTGTGCAGCATTTGCTACAATATTTGGGCGTTGGGATGATTGGATTAGCTCCATGTGGAAGTTCTGTTGAAGAAAGCCGTTGGCCCTGATAACATACCGACAGAGATATTAAAGCTTATAAATAAGGAGAACATTGGAATACTGGTCAAACTTTTCAATGATGTTTATTCGACTGGTGATATCCCTGATGATTGGTTAAAGTCCGAATTCAGAACACTACCAAAAAAACAACGTCCAAAAAACTGTAGCGATTATAGAATGATAAGCCTTATGAGCCACACTTTGAAAATATTTCTACGCATCATCCACAGTAGAATCAGAGATACATGTGAAGAAGATCAGGATGAAACACAATTTGGCTTCAGAAATGGACTGGGAACTCGGGACGCCCTCTTTGCACTAAATGTATTACTTCAGAAATGTCGAGATCAAAGGAAAGACGCCTTTGCTGTATTTATTGACTATGAAAAGGCCTTTGGTCGAGTACAGCATCACAAATTAATTACAATATTAAAAGATAAAGGAGTCGATAGTCAAGACATACGATTCATAGATAAGTTATACTGGCATCAAACAGCAACAGCTTGCATAAACGGAAAATCAACAGAAATATGTAAAATACAAAAAGGTGTCAGACAGGGTTGTATACTATCCCACTGTTATTTAATTTATATTCAGATAGAATATTTAAAGAAGCGCTACATAATTTGGAATGGGGCGTGAAAGTAAATAGAATTCTGATAAATACAATCAGATATGCAGACGATACAGTTATTTTAAGTGATGACATAAATGGATTACAATGCCTTTTAAATGCCATTGATACAGTGGGAAGAGAGTTTGGCCTAAACATAAACTGTTCAAAAACAAAACACATGGTGTTTAGCCGTTTAGCACATCAAGATGCACGATTATATGTTGATGGTCATATAATTCAAAAAGTGTCCAGTTTTAAATATCTTGGTTGCCATATTACTGAACAACTATTACTGATCAAGAGATAAAATGTAGAATCAAGTCCGCACGACATTTTTAAAAATGAGATCATTCTTCTATAATGATAACTTGAAACTTCAACTTCGAAAGCGTATGGGTAAATGCTACATTTGGTAAGTCCTTTTATATGGTGTCGAAGCATGGACATTAAAAATATCCACCAATATTCGTCTGGAGGCCTTTGAAATGTGGCTGCACAGACGTATACTAAAAATTCCATGGACGGCTATGCTGACAAATGTGGCAGTCCTTGAGAGAGCAAATGCTGCTCGCGAGCTGCTTGATAATATCAAATGTAAAAAGATGGCCTATTTTGGACACGTAGTAAGGGGAGACCGATATAATATTCTTCAACTTATTATGATGGGTAAAATCGAAGGACGCAGAGGAATTGGTAGAAAGCAGGCCTCTTGGTTGAAGAATATCAGGGAGTGGACAGGAATAAAGAAAGCTGAGCAACTATTTAGAATAGCTCGAGACTGAGACAGTTTCGCCATGTTAATCGCCAACGTCAAGGGGACTTGATAGGGCACGTTAAGAAGAAGGAAGTTCTGTGTGATGGATAAGGTCATTTGAATGTCATAATTCAAGACATGATTGTACTTGGCTGAGAATGCTGTGAGAACTTTCATGTATTTTAAGTCCTTGCCAGATTTTAAAGATTTTACACAATTTTTCTTCACAATTTGGCAATGGGAATGTCTTGATCGGCAAGAATTTAAGTTAGCTTCACCTCAGAGTATTTGTATGCAATATTAACTATGAGGAAGAGATAGGCGGTAAGCCTTGTGGTTTGGTTTGAACTGGAAGCGTGATTTCTATTAGAAATTTTATTTGTGTTTGGCCCGATTCGTTGTGAATTTTGGTCTAAAATCTTTAGAATTGAGTAGAGGATTCTTAAGTGGGCGATTTCGTGGTTAAGAACTTTAAAGGAGTGTATTTTTTAATACAACATTCGGATGCAGCTTTGGTTTGAAAAATCTTGGAGAATATCTTTGATTAGATATCCGAAAATTTTCGGATTGTTAATTGAATTAGTGACAGTAGAATTCGTACGATTTCTTGATGATGGAGGGACTGAAGTTGCTTTGGCTAACGATGTGAAATTGGTTTAGCTTAGGTGGATGTAGAAATTGTCTTGAAATTGTAGGAGTTTGTGAGTTTTTTGGGACTAGTTAAGAGGCACATTGAGATTGAACTTAAAAACAAGAAGCAGATTGGGATTAAGATGGGGTTTTATTTGATGTAGATTGTCTTTTAGAAATACAAAGTTTTCGATGTGTGGATGGAAATGTCAAGAAATCGATATCGAAGAGAATCTTATGATCAGGGACCGTTCTTTTTAATCTCGCTTCTTTTCGTATCGAAGCGGACTTCCAAGGCGATTATCTCAGTATGCATGTCCATTAGGTCTTTTGCAGAAGAGTAGGAGTGGTATGAGTTTTCAGGGATTTTTATTATGTCATCGTCATCCTGCTAAAGCAGAGAATAGGGTTTAGCTGATATGGCAGCGGTCTGTGAACAAGTCACCGACCGGGTCGAGATAGCAGACCTGATTGAGTCAGGCATATTAATTGGAGCTTGGTCCTATACACAAACAAACCCCAAACGACTCTAGAAAAGGTTTGCTCCACTAGCGTGCTTTTTGTAGTTTCGGAAAATGACTATGATTACCTTTGCGTATAACAATGTTAGTATCGGGCCAGGCCTCGTCGGTTTTTCAGCTACTGTATTCTTCTTCGTGGACAAACTGTGTAAGCAATTTCAGCGCAAGCGCTTTTAAACTTCTTGCCGTCGTAATTATGGAGAGGGTGTGCAGTAAAATGACCTTTTGCTTCAACGACTCGTACAAGGATGATAATTGACCGCCTTACTCTGATTTATAACTGTGTCCCCTGGATTACATGAAAACAACTTTTCTGTAATAAACTATGAGTAGTATTTTTAACTAAATATACATATGAAATTTCATAAAAATCGGTCAAGCCGTTTCGAAGGAGTGTGGCAACTAACTCTATGATACTAGTGAGTCCATCACATTAACTATTTCACTATAAAACATAGGGATTGGTGATAAAAGATCAAAATTAAGTGTTGTATGTATTGTTTAATGCCACATTTAGCCACATCCTAGTTTTCTTTGTTAGCCTTAGTATGATATATTAGTTATCTTGCGATTTAAAATGAGAAAAAATATTTTTTCGTACAATTTTTTGAAAATACTCTTTTACACTAACCTTGTCCTGATAATAACAAACACAGCAAAAAAATAATTATCAAATTTGGTGCAATTGTTCTGAAGTGACGCCCATATAAACATTTCGGCTATTCATTTTTACTAATATAGAAGAATTAATTGGAATCACACTCTAAAAGAAACATGCAACCTCTAAAATAATTGATTTATTTTACGCTTTAGAAAATAATTTGTCTTCCTAGAATACGACCTCAGTTATGTACCGCATTGTTTTTACTATAAATTATATTTTAACTACCATCTAAGCCATAAGTAACATTTATTTTGTGATTAAAAAAATTACTGCATCGCATAACCCAGAATTAAGCGTCGAGCCAATATACCGGTTTACAGCGCAATATTTCAAAAATACAAAAGAAAGATATTCTGTCGTTTAATTTATCCGCAAATGGTATTTATATAGAAATAATTATTACGTAAAACACAAATTTTGAAATTTAAAATGTCTTTTAAAACTAAAAAAAAAATATTTATAAAACACTTATAAAATTAGAATACATTCCGAAAAATGAAAGATTACCCATGAACGATCATATCAATCAAAGACAGTAAATACAAAATAAGTGATTAATAGACTTCGGCAAATATGCAAATAAAAATGTAGAAAATATGCGCATAAATATGCACGTGTTTACCCGAAAATATGTAAATATTTTACAAAATATTCATACAAATAAATAAAAAAATCGTAAAATAGTAACAATTTTATTTAAAGAAAAAAGTGAACATAACTAAATATTTCCTACTATTCATTAAGATTTACATTTATTTTGTGTAACTACATCATTTTTAAGTATGAATAAACTTATTTAGAAATATGATAACAATAAATGACCAAGTGGTGTTCAAAATTTTCTAACAAAAACTTGTGGCTTCTGTCTGAGTACATATATTTATATATGGAAAAACTTCGTTCAACATCAACTGATCTAACGGGAGCATTTTTCAAACTAACCAAAACATTTGGTTCTAAATTAATTGTTTTCGAAATATTTCCAGCTAGAACACTGACTACTTCAGAAAAAATATGGTAACCTTTATTTTTTTCCATAGTAGCTTCAAATTTTTTTAAAATATCTTTTCCAATATTACCTCTAACGTTCCGACATGACGCAAATTCTTTTGTTAATGCTGTACTTTCGAACAATGACAGTTTTGGTGATTCTAACTGAGTAATTGTTTTTTGAACAAAACTAAAATGTGACTTTATATAAATGAAAGTTCTTGTTGAAGCAAGTTACTCTGAAAAGTTTGTTTAGAATCCAAAAGAGATTGGGAACTTTCATCTGTTAACGTATCAATTATGTTCTTTATTTTAACAAAATGATCTGCATAAAAATTAGCTGCTTCTAACCATGTTCCCCATCGCGTTAAAATAGGTTATGGTGGAAGAGGAATGTTAGGTAGCATTTCTTTATAAAGTTGAATTCTTATAGGAGATTTAAGAAATACTTTTTTGACACTGGATATCATGGTATTTACAAGAGGAAACTTTTTTCGTATTTCCTCTACAACTCTGTTTAATCCAGGTGCTACACAAGTAACATGTATTAAATCTGGGAAAAATATTTTTAAATTTTGTCCTGCTTTCACCATATAAGGAGCAGCATCCGATAAAATAAGCAGTAATTTATTAGAAGGAATAGTTGTCGGAAGAAAAAAAGTTGCTAATGTTTCTTGTATAAAACGCGAAATTATTAAAGCATTTGTTTTCTCAAGTTGCTGGCATGAAATAAGATGAGATTTTGGTAAGGTATCTTCTTTAAGAACACCAATCAATAAATGAGCAATATACTTTCCTGAGGAATCAGTGGTTTCGTCTACAGATATGTAAAAATAATTATCTGCAATTTCTTCCTTAATATTAATTAACACCGACGAGTATAGCCCGTTCACATTATTTCTTCTTAGAGACCGATCACTTGGAACATTAAGTTTGCAATATTTTTTTAGAAACGAACTAAAATTTAGATTTGCTAATTTTGAAAGCGGTATGTTTGCAGACACTAATGCGCGACACAAGTCTTCATTAAAAGTTTCTTGCTCATCTAATTTTTTTGAAGTAGATTGGAAACATTTAGCCATTGAAGTTTGATGTTTTCCTCCTATTTTTCCTTTTTTTGCAATGTGTGAAGCAGTTCTCACATGTTGGTCTATCTGAAATTTCTTCTCACATGCTATCCATAAATAAAAATAAAAACCTTTATTTTAACCCAACCTTTAAAATATAAAAATATACAAGGTGTTTTTGGTTAATCAAATAACTGGTTTGGAAAAAAAACACTCGCTAAGTGTTTTAAATGCAGTATTAATCCACAAATTAGTTTTTGTTACTAACCATTAGTACATCATATAACTTATTGTAAAATTCAACAAAAGTTTTTTTTGTTAATTCAATTACAATAAAAATAATTGTGTTTTAGAATAGATGACTTCATAAAAAAAAGTAAAGGTGAAAAATTTTTCTAAATACACACCATTGTATTGTTCCATGGACAATTTTTTCTCACTAAAGGAAGCTATTTTTCATTTAAAAACAACCTACGAGTACTAAATTTCAAGTAAATACGTTTATTGGTTTTAAAGTTATTGTTGTTATTAACTAAAAGAATTTAATTTTTTTTAATTTTAACACCCTGTATCTCGAAAAGTAAATAAGTTTGACCCCTCATTAACTATATCGTTTTGTTCAATTTTTCGAGAAGTATCTACAGTCAAACGTTGTAAGTGTCATTTGGAAACACCCTGTATGTGTGAAATATTAGATATTTAATAGAAAATATTAGATACTTACAATTTTGCCACAGACTGAACAGTAGATTTTTCCCCCTATCCATAGACAGCTCTTTATAAGGTTTAATCCAAGTTGAAGCACTGGTTGTTTTAGGCATTATAAAATCACAATCTTCCTTTTTGTTACGCACAACGAGTGTTTACGGTTTAAATATCAAAACAAAAATGATTTACAAATCTGAGCATCAAATTAGAAATGTTTAGGTACCTAATTCAATAAACTGGGAGATTTTGGAAAATCCCTAAATTATGAACAAAACTATTATCCGTTTACCTGCTGTTAAGATACAATAAGTTGTAGATAGATTTGGGGATTAGATCATAAAATGCAAATGAGCGAACCCTTAGCAATTATCCAATAACTGAATGCCTCAGTGACCGAGACTTTCTAAGAATGTTGAGGGCTACTTAAATTGATCTTCTTTGAAATTGTAAATGTTTTGTACCTGTAGAGATTACGTACTTAGATCATTTCTTGATTAAAATGACTACAAAATTTTATACAAGAATTGAAATAAATTGGTATGTTTAAAAATTTTCAAATACAGTATAAAAATCTGAACTTTTATGCACTTTATGCAAACTTTTATACAAATATGCCAAAATATGAAATATTTGCATAAAATATGCACAATATGCAAAATATGCAATATGCATATTTGATGAAGTCTAGTGATTAATGTCATCGTTCATGGGTAATATGTCATTTTTCCGACTGTATCTATTGAATGAATATATTGACTATGACTGTATTGATAGTAATGTTGAAGAAAATAATAGATCGCTACAAAAATGGGCCAAGGAATGCATCGCCATGTAAGAATGCCAAAGGAAATGTATTATTGGGAAGCAGGTGTAGGTTATAGCAAGCATTTAGCAAGCCAAACTGCGTTAACTATCAAAAGACGATCGAAATTATAAGAACAATTGGAAGTAACAAACAAGACTTGCGAATTATCTCAGAACTTTATTGACACCAAACGGCAAGGAGTGCGACAAGGTTGCATCTTATCACTACTAATATTTAGTTTGTATTTGAAAGCTATATTTAGAAAAGTATTAGACGAGCTTCAAGGTGGAATCAAGATTAACGGAACCAGAATAGACAATATCAGGTACGCTGATGATACCGTCCTAATAGAAAGCAACGTACAAGAACTGCAAAATATAATAAATGCGGTAGTTCGTCATAGCGAAATATTCGGTTTACATCTAAATGTTTCCAAAACTAAAATTCCAGTATTTTCAAAGATACCAACAAACATACATTTGTACGACAAAGGAAAAATAATAGAACAGGTAACTTCTACAAAATATTTGGGAACGAATATCAACAGCCAGTGTAACCCAAAAAAAGAAATCTTGTCAAAAATCGAATAGGCTAGAAAAAAATTAAAACATGAAAACAATTTTTACAAGATCTGATCTTAGTCTAGAGCTCAGAGTTCTATGATCAGATGTTACATTTTCTCTGTTTTGCTGTATGGCTGTGAAAGTTGGACAATGAACTCTGAAACAGAAAAAATAATAGATGCCTTTGAAATGTTTATACAGTGAACGACTAAATTATGGAATATTATCATTATTTCGAGAACCGTCGAGTTTTGAGGGAAATCCCAAAACAGTTTTCTGTTATATCGAAATCCCGATTTTTGTTATAAAATATCCATCTTATAACGTACATGGAGTATGGAAGACGACACCGGTGTAGGTGTAGAACAACATTACATTTTTAACTAAAATATTTTTCTAAGGGTGCAAAAACAATTGTTTCTAATTTAAATTCAACTAAATTACAACTAATGATTTAATTAATAACGTACTTTAAAGTAACCAAATTATGCATAATAATAAATGTTCAAAATGAAATTCATCGGTTTTTTGATAATATGCAAATCTTATCAAGTTTATGCGAGACATTTATCAAGTACATTGCGGATGACGTCTGGAGTAATTAGACTCATTTCATGCCTAATTCTATCTTTCAAGTCCTGTAAGTTTTGGGGTCTATTAACACAAACTTTCCACAAAATTCGAAGAAAAAACTAAAAAACCTTAGGGTGCCATTATAATAATTCGTTAAATAAACTAAAATTAATGGATACCATTTTATTAGATGTCAACGACAATTTTATGTCTGGACGTCGAAGTTTTCGTTTTGCGGCAATGTGAAAATCCTCGTGCAAACTTATGTATCTTGATGGTCTATAAACATAATTAGTAGTAATTTAATTGCCGGAAACCATCTTGTCGATAAGAAGAGGAGGGCAAAACAAACGGGAAAAGAGTAATAAGAAAAACCATAGGCAGATCGCCAAATCTCACAGGGAAAATTCAACACGAAGGTGTAGTTTGGTATTGATTTTATACTTTAATAGATACGTTTAATATAGAATGTTTATCCAGTTATTTTTTTTTATTAAATATCCCTATATATTTACAATCTGTAATATAATTTTAATTAGTTAATTGCTTTTACAGTATTTAAAAATATTTAAAGACAAAATGTCTTTTAGAAAATTGCACACAGACAATTTACTATGTATCCTTGTACGGGAATAGTGTCATGTATAGACTTCGGCAAATATGCAAATAAAAATGTAGAAAATATGCGCATAAATATGTACGTGTTTACCCGAAAATATGCAAATATTTTACAAAATATGCATACAAATAAATAAAAAAATCGTAAAATAGTAACAATTTTATTTAAAAAAAAATTGTACATAACTAAATATTTCCTACTATTCATTAAGATTTACATTTATTTTAAGTAACTACATCATTTTTAAGTATGAATAAACTTATTTAGAATTATGGTAACAATAAATGACCAAGTGGTGTTCAAAATTTTCTAACAAAAACTTGTGGCTTCTGTCTGAGTACATATATTTATATATGGAAAAACTTCGTTCAACATCAACTGATGTAACGGGAGCATTTTTCAAACTAACCAAAACATTTGGTTCTAAATTAATTGTTTCCGAAATATTTCCAGCTAGAACACTGACTACTTCAGAAAGAATATGGTAAGCTTTATTTTTTTCCATAGTAGCTTCAAATTTTTTTAAAATATCTTTTCCAATATTACCTCTAACGTTCCGACAACATGACGCAAATTCTTTTATTAATGCTGTACTTTCGAACAATGACAGTTTTGGTGATTGTAACTGAGTAATTGTTTTTTGAACAAAACTAAAATTTGATTTTATAAATGAAAGTTCTTGTTGAAGCAAGTTATTCTAAAAAGTTTGTTTAGAATCCAAAAGAGATTGGGAACTTTCATCTGTTAACGTATCAATTATGTTCTTTATTTTAACAAAATGATCTGCATAAAAATTAGCTGCTTCTAACCATGTTCCCCATCGCGTTAAAATAGGTTGTGGTGGAAGAGGAATGTTAGGTAGCATTTCTTTATAAAGTTGAATTCTTATAGGAGATTTAAGAAATACTTTTTTGACACTGGATATCATGGTATTTACAAGAGGAAACTTTTTTCGTATTTCCTCTGCAACTCTGTTTAATTCATGCGCTACACAAGTAACATGTATTAAATCTGGGAAAAATATTTTTAAATTTTGTCCTGCTTTCACCATATAAGGAGCAGCATCCGATAAAATAAGTAATTTATTAGAAGGAATAGTTGTCGGAAGAAAAAAAGTTGCTAATGTTTCTTGTATAAAACGCGAAATTGTTAAAGCATTTGTTTTCTCAAGTTGCTGGCATGAATAAGATGAGATTTTGGTAAGGTATCTTCTTTAAGAACACCAATCAATAAATAAGCAATATACTTTCCTGAGGAATCAGTGGTTTCGTCTACAGATATGTAAAAATAATTATCTGCAATTTCTTCCTTAATATTAATTAACACCGACGAGTATAGCCCGTTCACATTATTTCTTACGAAAAACCAAAACGTTATGTGGTGTAATAATTTGCAAAATAATTATTAATTTTTTTTGGGTCCACCCGAACAGGACAGAGGGTTAACACGCTTTGTTTGTGATTATCATTCCTCGTTAGTTGGCAACGATAAAGTTACTAATTTCCTATTAAATATTATTAAAGTTCCAATAATGAGAAATATCACGGTATTTCCACTGAAAACCTACTAAAAACTGTGTACATTTCATAAATGACTCTCCAATTTTCTATTTCCTTCCTAATAAATAAAGATACGCCCTTGTAGTTTTCCCAAGCAAAAGTATTTTAATTCAATCGTCTTAAGCTTAAGTATCGCTCGTTGAGCGAGAAGTGGATATTTGTAAGCGATCGAGTGGAACAGCAAGTAAAAGGCTGGACTTTTGAGCTTTGGGCTTTCGTTCGGCCTGATGCTGTTTTTATATCTTGCTCTAAACTAAATGATGCGAAATTATTAACTATACTGTTTTATGGTAAAGTCGAAAAAGTAGGTCGTGGTTGGCCGGTGCGCTATGAATTATTAAAAGGGATACTTTAGGATGTCTGTGGCGTCTGGAGCGTTTTATGGATCGAACGTAGACAAGATTTTGTGTAGAATGGTGTTTTACTGATAACTTATCCTATATATAGAAACTTCGTTGTTTTTTGATTATTTTTATATTTGGTATGAATAGAATTTGAATTTCTAAGCATATTGCTTATGGTAAATAATAAAAGTAGGAATTTTTTTTAATATGAACCGAATATGCAAAAGTACATCATTTGAGAGCACTTTTTTATGTTTTTTGTCTAATTTTCTCGTAAAATAATAATCATAATTGTACAAAATTTGAGGTACACCTATTTTGGGTGTATTTCTATATTTCATATTTACAATGTTGCCAGATTTGCCGTTTTTCTTATATTATTAGTAACTTTGGTTTTTCAAATACATCACCCTGTATATTCAGTCATTATTGGAATCTACTATTCAATACGAGTTCAACCATATGTAACACTTATGATTTTATGTCATAAGTATGGAAGGTCATAAATACATAAAACCGAAGTTTACGAAACCGAAATATATTAAAACGTAACAATTGATAGTTTAGAACATTTTTTTAACATAGTAGTTACGTTATTAAATGTTCAAAATGTGCTCAATTTGTGAGTTGACAGCACCCTAATCGATGGTAGAAGGCGTCTACCACATTTCTCCATGATTGTCTCGAAATTATTCGAGATTCATTGATAATTCGTTGCCTTAGCTCTGCAAGACTTGCTGGTTAAGTTTTGTAAACTGAATTTTTCAAGTATCCCTAATAAAAATAATCTTTAGGATTGAAATCGGGTAAACGTGGAGGCCATTCAATTCTACCTTGTCTACCAATTTATTGTCCAGGAAATATCTCATCTAAATATCGCCGAACATTTACACCAACTATCTGACGTTAAATTTCTTTTGACAAAAAATGACCCAATTGAATAAGTAACTACTATATCTGACTATACATTTAATTTTTGTGGTCTTTGAGTATGGTTTTCACGCATTCAGTCTTCAGTGTGAATTTACGTCACACCAGTACCTTAAATTGTGTCGATTTACACTTCCACACAGTGTAAAAGTTGCTTCATCAGAAAAACATATTCTGTTAACGAAATTTTAATATTTTTCAATTTTATCCATCATTACCTCAGTAAACTCTAATCTACGACCAAAGTCATCTTTACTTAATTCTTGCAATAAGTTAATTTTGTATTATTTAAATTTATTTTTACGTAATAAAAGTAAGACTGAAGAATGACCTACATCATGTACTTGTGCAACCCTGCCTGGGGATGTATGTGGATCTTCAACAAAACTTTGCTTATATCTGAATTTTTTTTGTCATTGTTAACTCGTTTCGGTCAACCTGATCGGTATCTATCTTTTACTTCTCCAGATTCCTCAAATCGCCTTACAGTTTTTTGTACCGTCGTCTTATGAATAGAAGAACGGTTTAGAGAACGGCATTTTAGAGAAGCAATATAAATTGCAGCACTTTTTGAACCACAACTATTGTCAATTTTAGTTCATAATTTAAATGGTGAACAAATGTCAAAATCATAGCATTCTCCATTTAAATATTTAAATTTATTAAAATCTACATATTTTGCACTGTTTTATGTATTTAAGATCTTTTAGACTACATAAAATCAAGTGAACATATGGTTGAACTCGTATTGAATAGCTGAACTCACACAAATTAGTAACAGTAAATTCACAATGAAGACTGAATGCGTGAAAACCATACTCAAAGACCACAAAAATTAAATGTATGGTCAGTTATAGTAGGTACTTATTTAATTGGGCCATTTTTTATCGAAAGAAATTTAACTTTAGATAGTTGGTGTAAATGTTCGGCGATATTTAGATGAGATATTTCCCGGACGATAAATTGGTAGACAAGGTAGAATTGAATGACCTCCACGTTCACCCGATCTCAATCCTAAAGGTTATTTTTATTAGAGATACTTGAAAAATTCAGTCAACAAAACTTAACCAGCAAGTCTTGCATAGCTAAGGTAATGAATTATCGATGAATCTCGAATAATTTCTAGACAATCATGGAGAAATGTGGTAGACGCATTCTACCATCGATTAGAGTGCTGTCAACTCACAAATGGAGCACATTTTGAACACTTAATAACGTAAATATTATGTTAAACAATATTCTAAACTATCAATTGTTACGTTTTAATGTATTTGAAAATAGTTAGTATTAAAAAATGTATTGAAACAATTTAGGCGTTCACAGACTTCTGTTTTATGTATTTAAGACCTACCAGACTACATAAAATCATAAGTGTTACAGTGGTTAAACTCGTGTTTTAATAGAAGATTCCAATAATGACTGAATATACAGGGTGATGCATTTGAAAAACCAAAGTTACTAGTAATATAAGAGAAACTGAAAATCTGGCAACATTGCAAATACCAAATATGGAATCTCCGTATCCCAAAATAGGTTTGTCTCAAATTTTGTATAATTATGTCTAGTAATTTACGAGATAATTAGCCGTTTCCAGACTTTTGGGCCACTCTGTATATATATATATATATATATATATATATATATATATATATATATATATATATATATATGATTTCAGATGTTTTCCGGGTTTGACTCCGCGTTAAATAGTTTTGGTTTTTAGAAAAACCATTGTTTTAACGACGTTTCGGCAAGGTCACACTTGCCATTGTCAAGTCAGATTAGTTCTGCTTCGTCTTGATGTTTCAGGAGAATTGACATATCAGTTCTCCTGAAACATCAAGACGAAGCAGAACTAGTAGTCTGAATTCAGTACCAACTTTATACAAAAGTAATGTTGTTTATGAAATACCGTGTCTAGGATGTCAAAGTAGCTACATTGGCCAAACATCACAATGGCTAAAACAACGCATCACATAACATAAAGAATTTCGGTAAATTTGTATTTTAGTTGCAAAATAACTGCTTGTTCCAATATATAGTTGTTAGTGCTCGTACAATTTATTAGGTCCAATACTCTAAAAAATCGTGCAGAACATTATCATGTGAACGATTCATTAAAACATATTATCATATCGTATATATTCTAGTTATTGGCAGTAGATTATTGTTTTATATATCGAACATTGTCAGCATCTTTATTCAGAATTTGATCTAAGCATAATTTCCTGCATGAGTTGGACATGATAATAACGTTTATAATACTGTATTAAATTGAAAATATTTTGAAAGGATCAATAAAAATCAAAAGCTTTATATTTTGAATAATGTACAGCTTATAATTATACCTACAAAAAGCAACAGCTTGCTACCAAGTAATAGAGAAAATAATGAAAATTTTCCATGGTCTCGAATCCAAAATTAAATAACGGACTGTTTCGATTGTTGAGTGTATCGATCAGACAGAACTTGTTTATTTATTCATGAGGATATACGAGCATCCTTTTTACTCTAGCATTGATATGACGGGAAGGGCTTAATTACGGAGTTTTGACGGTGTAACATAATTTATTAAATATTTAAATTCAAAATGGACGATGAAGTACTTTATGTGTTTTATTATAAAATCTATTTTGTATATAATTATGATTTTTATTATTGGACATATGATGTGTACTTTTCCTTCTTAAAGTTTCATCTCTTATCGGAGGTTGGATATCATAACGGCTATGGTCACTTTGTTGGCTGCTGCTCTGAAAAATTGTAGTAAACTACAGTTAAACCATTCTCTAAGGTTCCTCAGCCAGGAAATGCGTCTTATTTCCATGTTTCTTCTTCCTTGGATCCTTCCTTGCATAATAATTCTCAGCAGCTCAAATTTTTCTCCTCTGGTTATGTGACCCAAATACTCTAGTTTTCTTCTTTTAAGCTGTTCATAATTTTCCTTAACTTCTTATTTAGACGTCGTAGTACCTCAGCATTGGTAATCCTTTGAACCCACTGAATTTTTAACATTCTTCTGTAACACCACATTTCG
Organism: Diabrotica balteata; assembly: GCA_918026665.1. Lineage (NCBI taxonomy): Eukaryota > Metazoa > Arthropoda > Insecta > Coleoptera > Chrysomelidae > Diabrotica > Diabrotica balteata. The sequence continues at coordinate 117,854,873 of OU898283.1, forward strand.
AACGCTTCTATTTTTCTTATGTGTCGTTTCTTCAATGTCCAAGCTTTCATTACATATAGTAAGATAGAAAATATGTAACATCTTAAAGCCCTCAATCTGGGATGCAACTGAAGGTCTCTGTTGGTAAGCATTGTCTTCATTTTCACAAATGCTTGCCTTGCAGTTTCAATTCGGACTTTGATTTCTCTTCTTTGGTCATTTTTGTCATCACCCAGGTTCCCAGATATTTGTATGTCTCTACTTTTTTCTATTTGTTTTTGCTCTATCATTAATTTCATTTTTCATTTCATTTCCATGTTGCGATTTTGAGACAATCATAAATTTAGTTTTTATCTTATTTATTTTTAGTCCGTATCTAATACAATAATCGTTAATTCTATTTACCGATTCTTGTAGCGATTCCAGGGTATCTGCCATTATAACGGTGTCATCAGCGAATCTTATGTTATTTACTATTCTTCCGTTTACAGAGATTCCATCACCCGGATCCGCTATAGCTTCCTGGAATATGGTTTCACTGTACACGTTAAACAGTAATGGTGACAGAACACAGCCCTGTCTTACTCCTCTCATTATATCTATATTTTCGGACTTTTGTTCTTCTATCTTAATATTGGCCTTTTGATTCCAATACAGATTGATAATGATTCGTAAGTCTCGTCTATCTATATCTTTGTTTCTCAGTATTTCTATTAGTTTTTTATGTCGGACCTTGTCGAATGCCTTCTCGAAGTCGATGAAACAGGAATAAATATTTAGGTTCATATCTAAGCATCTTTTAGAGAAGACATTAAAAGCAAACAATGCCTCTCTCGTTCCCAGTCCCTTGCAGATCCCAAACTGAGTATCATCCATAACCTCTTCTAGTTTTCTATATAATCTTCCATGAATCACCTTTAGAAATATTTTGAGGGTATGGCTGATTAGTGATATTGTCCTATAGTCTGGACAATCTTTGGCATATACTGTTTTTGGTATTGCTACAAAGGTGGACACCAACCATTTCTGTGGGATTTTTCCAGTTTTACATACTTCATTAAATCCAGAAGTACAGGTAGAGTTTCATCGTCTAGACATTTCAGTAGTTCCGCAAATATTTCGTTTCCACCTACAGTTTTTCCGTTTTTTGCATTTCGTATTGCTTGTTCGATTTCCTCTATTATGATCTCTGGCTCCGTTTCGCGGTCGATTTCTTCCCGTTCTTGTCGATTGTCCTCAAACAGATCTGTTATGTACAAGTATGTCTTTCATTTTTTTAATTTCTCTTTAATTTCTATAATGATTTTTCCATTTGCGTCTTTCAGAAGGGCATCTTTCTTTTTTCTTAGTGTATTTGTCATTTCCTTTATTTTTTTATGCATGTTGATGTATACTACATTATATTAAAACCTACTCACACCTTTTCGAGCCGAGTTTAACAAAAAAAAAATGTAGAAGTGAAGAATTGAAAGTTATGTTATAGATAACTAGGAGAATTATGTACATCAATAAATTAAAATGTCGAAATATACGCATTTTAAACTGAAATTGTAGTTAATTCACATTAGAGATAGACAATGGACACTGGTCTGGCAACTGGGTATCTTTTAGTGTGCATGGAGGTTATGTGTAAGTATGCATGGAAGTTTGGATTTACTTCTACTCCTTGAAAAGTGGCCAGCACAGTCATGATGCCCAAACCATGAAAACCCCGAATCAGCACTGAACCCTATAGATAAATTTCTCTTCTAAACACGCTAGGTAAAGTCTACGAGAGGATTCTTTAATGAGAGACTTGTAAAATTCCTAGAGGTATACTTTATTATACGAATTTTCTAATTTGGATATAGAACTGAACTCTCCACACAAAATGCAGTAGAATGATTGAAGTAAAAACCTTCACATTAGGATCTATCAACGAAAAGAATAAATACGTCATAGGTATCTTCCTAGATATCCAGAAGTCCTTTGATAAGGTTTGATACATAGGCCTAATCAAAAAGGTCTACCTTACTGGAATGTCTTTAAAATTCGAAAAATATTATATTCCTATCTCTCCAATCGGATAATCCTTGTAAGTTCGCTAAGTTTCAAGATTCGTGAATGAACCTTTAACATATTTTGTGAGATTATTTTGACAGTTTCTTTGTTTAAATTATCTTAGTATTGTTTATTTACTTCGATGTTTTTTTTATTTATTTTGTTTCTTTTACCCTCTAGTTTGCATAGTATATCTTGTTTAGATCTAAACTTTAATTTTTTAAATAATATTAAAGACCTTAATTAATTGACTGATTATTGGGCCTTTGCCAGTTTGCTTTATTTTTGGTATTTTGTGATTTCATACTTGGCTTTTATAAAAATATCGATTATCGCCAATAGTATGTCTTTACATATCTGTATTACATGCTGCTACGTATCTGGCACACTAGTAGAGCTTTTCATTAAAATAGATATATAGATTTTTATATCCAGTCCTAATCAAATATTACAAATCCTGAAAATTCATGTTTAATAGTCAAATGTCAAATAGGCTAAATTATAATTGTTTATTAAATACTTCCTACTTCCTATAGTTTATTTTTATGAACGAGAGAGTAATTAGCATAATTTTAACTGGTAGCTCCGACCACTCCATGGGCGTGCTCAAGATTAATTGAAAAATTACTTTGAATAATTGTAAAAAATAAATGAATTATTTCAGTGTTATAAAGTGTTATGTGTATGTAAACAAAAGTGACCTCTTTTATCACACACTATATTAGAACTGACTGGCCTACATTAAAAAGGGGTTTAAAAAATTCACATTTTTTTTTAATTTTTAAAAATTACAAAAAAGAAAAAGAAAATCAGATTCAGAAGATGAACTTTCAGAACTAAGATTTATAATAACTGGCTCGATCATTTTATCAGTAATATTGTCCAGCTTCCACATTTTTTCCTCTTCTTTAATAGTGTGATTTACTGCCTTTTCCCAGTTTTCAGATTTTACATTATTTACGGCCTCCAAAAACAACTGTTTAACATCATGAATTTTAAAGTGGTATTTTTTCTTGAAACTTCACTCTTTATCTGTGCCCATACCAGTTCAATCGGGTTTAATTCACAATGATATGGTGGGGATCTAACTACTGTCATTCCACGATTTTTGGCAATTTCATCAATTTCGTATTTTTTAAATTTTTCTTTATGAAGGGCACACAACGAATAAAGTTCCTTTCTTATAGATCCGGGATGGTACGTAATTTTTTTGAACTCAGCCAATTCTGCAAGTTTTTTTTAACCACTTGGTTGTGGGCAGTCCTTCTATAAGTCTGGAGTGATAACTTGCATTATCCATTACTATTACACGGTTCTTAGGAAGAAGATCTATCATTTGTTCGAACCATTCTTGAAAGACATCAGCGTTCATGTCTTTATGGTAGTCACCGGTACGAGTTGATTCAAAAGTTAATAAACCACCTTCAACAACACCGTCTGAACTGCCAATGTGTACTATTATCAGCCTGCATCCCTTTTCTGATGGTGGGTTTAAACCAGTAGATAAGTTATTTACAAAAGCGTGCCTTTGACTTGTAACAGTTTCATCCTGCCAAAATTTATTTGGTGTATGACCCTCGTTGATCCATGTTTCATCAAGATAAAATATTTTTCTTTTTTGGTTTCTCATTTCCTTTATGATTCTTAGAAAATGTCTTCTCCATATGACAATATCGCCTCTTTCTAATAAAATAGACCTTCTGGGATTCTTTTTCCAGCGGAAGCCTATTTCTTTTAAAAGTTTCCATAACGTACTTCGACTCATTTCTGGGTTATCCTTATCATCTCGAACTGAGACAAGAACTTTACTCAACACTTTCACATAAACGTTTGTCTGTAAATGATTTAAAACAATTAAATATTAATGTTTTTTCATTAACTGTTAAAGGACCAATTTTTCGGCGTTTACACGGCACTTTCAAATTTTCCATAACACTAATATACACAATAAACTGCACCTTGCAACTGAAGTACCTACTTTTAGTGAAGTGTTAAGAATTTTGAATACGCCACTTGGACCTTCCTACAAAATGGAAAAACCCACTATCACATTTTCTGTGGAATAAGTATAGAAGGTAATTATCTAGTCAATTACTGTCGTAGATTCCTGGAATTAAAGAATTAAATGTTTGATTGTTGAAACCCTTACTTCGTGGAATGCACTCATTTCAGATAAAATAAAACGTTTTATTTTATCTAAAGAATTAAACTTTATTTTGCAAATAGGTAGGTACTTATTAAACTTTTATTGGTTATATATAACCAATAAAATAAACATCTTACATTTCTTGCAAATTCATTAGTACCTGTTAACCTCCATCACTCCGACACTGGCAACCTTATTTAGGGATTAGTCACCCTCACAACTATTGTATTCTATTCTGCTCCAACCTTTATACCTGGTGGTCATACTCAATTTAAAATTGTTTTCCTATATACTTCTGTAAACTTGTTGACAAATATCTGTTTTTCATTGACCCGTATCAACAGTTTAGGGATTTGCGTACATAATTTATTGTTTTATTACTCTCTCATATATAAAAATACACTATAGTTAGATACTATTATATTGTAATACTTCCTTTTAACTGAAGTAGCAAAGAAAAATATAGACTTGAAAAAATCCCTAATGTTTTCAATACACCACTTGATAATTTAGATTTGTATATTTATCAAATGATAAAACCATACGCAGGTAAATAGTCCAATTCATTATTGAATGTCGATTTATTATTCAAAAATGGTATACAAACACACTAGACAAAATGACAAACAACAGTAATCAGAGTGACAAGTTCGGTAAACAAAAAATATGATGAAATCCTTATAAATGTTGTAATTTTTCATATTCGGCAGTTATTTTTTGTTAGAATTACAGTTATTGTAGAAATAACACAGTTAATGGAAAAGCTAACAAGCAACAAGAGCATGCCAAAATTGTTTCCGTGTCCAAATAAACATTGAGCTGATTATAATTATAACCGTTGATTGCATTCTCTGATCAACTTATTTATGCCTATTTACTTTATATAAAACAATAACCTGCTGCCATTAACTAAAATATATACGATACATGTTTTAATGAATCGTTCACATGATAATGTTGTGCACGATTTTTTAGATTATTGGGCCTAATAAATTGTACAAGCTCTAACAACTATATATTGGAACAAGCTGTTATTTTGCAAATAAAATACAAATTTACCGAAATTGTTTAATTTTAATTTTTTTTAATAGTAAATATGAAATTAACAACATTTTTTACGATGATTTACAGTTTAATTATATATGTTGACTACTATTTAATTAATTGTTTGATAGGCAAAAAATGCTGATGTTTTGTATAAAACTTGGAGGTCGCTGTGTTGAATCACAAATTAATCCCTTAATTTGTAATCTCACATTATTTTTAACTTCTTAATCTTTGATAGTTTCACCGTGTATAAGTGAGGCATTGTAAAACCATATCGTATAATATTTTAATAATTAGTTTATTTACCTACAACTAAATAAATTGCCGAATAATATATTTTCTAATTGAACTTCCTAAGTGTCGCAATTACGGCCTACATTAAATTGTAATGTAAGCTTGTAGCATTTTCAATTTCATTGATTCTTTTGAGTATATTGAAACCTCCTCGTATAATAAAATATATTAAAAACCCCTTATATATTTTTAAAAAATGAAACGAAGAATTTTTCCGTGTTATTAGTTCGTATCTTTCAAATTACCCAAAAGTGTTTCGTCGCTGAGTAATAAAACCATTTGAGAGTTGTTTATTTTACTTCGGCAATCTCTTTTCATATTTATGCGTCGCAAAAGGATATGTACGCCGTTTTGTTGGTTTTGCTATTTCAGCAGTTTGTTTATTTTCAAGTTAAGCGAACAAATTTTTAATTTCGTTACTCTCGTTGGAGCCGCGTTCAAGAGCGGTTCAGCGTTTTGTCCAAATTCACGTCGAATTTGTAAAGTGTTCTGTTTTCGTCTTTTATTATGAAGAATATGTAGCAGTTTGTTATTGGTTTTGTGGCAGTAAATGCTTCAATTAATAATGTTTTGAGTGAGGATTGGAGGACATCCTCGTTTTGTTTTTTTTGTTCCTGCTTTTATCCAAGGCTTTTGGCAGTTTGGAGATAGAGGTTTTCGTGATGCAGAGAGAGTGGAGCCCTCAGTTCCAGTTATGGTTTCAGAAACTTAAGTGTGATCATGTGAATTAAGGTAACATTTTGTTCAAATTTTAAACTAAAGACAGACATTTTTTTTATAAAATAATAATTGCTTTCGTTGACTTTTAAAATTGTAAATTTTAGGTTTTGAGTAAAGCTGTCAATTTGTGTTTAGTTTTTTTTTTAAATATAATGTTAATTTATGACAGCTCATTTTAGTATATTTGATGTTGATTTGTTTTGTTATTTTTTTAAAAAAGGTTAACCTCCATGCAATTTTGTAAGTTTTGTAGCAATGGAGTTTGTTAATGGATGACACATGTAAGTTTTTGAATTTTGTATTTCTCCATGTAACTGTTTGTGGTGACACATAAATAAATGTTAAATTTTGTTGTCTTAACATTTTATTTTTTTTTGAGCTAACCCTTTTTTGAGTTTATTTGAAAAAGATATGTTTTTATGTTTTGATTTTGTTTTCTAATTATTTCCCTAGTTACAACTAGTGGTTGTAATAGGATTAATTAGGCACCTCAAGTGGCGCCCTATATTAAATTCCTTGAGGTGTTTCTTGTTTATTTATATTTTGTTTATCTCAAGAGCCCTTTATTTAATTTTTTTTGTAGTTGCCCCATTCCAATGCCCTTATCTTTTACTTATCCACGACCCCAGATCTCCTACGAAACCCTGAGTGCCGTTCGCATCAGTAGCGATTATTTTGCTTGCCCTATCTCCACCCCAATAGTTTTTTCCCTCAATTTTCTACCCCCTATATTAATCAACCCTTTGGTAGGCAAAATATTGTCGTTACAAGCTAATAGTTCAAAGTTTGTTGGTATGGTATGATAGAAGCAATAACCTCTGTGCTGAGGTATGAATTATTTGTGAGATTATAAATTGGGGATTTGAGCTCATGTAAGCATAGTTTATGATAAGTAGTTACCTAACCGACATCATATTGTATAATTACTAGTAGCTGTCAATAAAACCAACACTTTTACTCCACAGCTTCAACTTTTTATTATATTTATTATCGTCGATCGATAAGAAGTGGACACAGGGACATTATAAAAAGATTCGAACCTCATAACTACGGTCGAATCTTTCCACGCTGGTTAAATTAGATTAGATAAATAATAATAAAGAAAAAATGCAATCTTTATTTTGTAAATAAATAAGCGAAAAATAGCAAATAAAACTGTGAATAAATTACAAAAGTCACTGGTCTTACTTTGTCTGTATAAAGAATGTAGACTTACCCTTTGGTTCTATTTATGTATTCGTAACAGGCTGTAGAGTTAGTCGTGGTGTATCATGACGACTGTAACGCCGAGGGTATATAGCACGAGAACCAAAAAACTGGTGCGTTTCGTTCACTTCCTAGAGATAAAGTGTCTGTGTCTTAAGATCGTCAGGTCAGAAACGACCCTATGGTCACGCTTCGGAGCGGTTTGTAGCAAGAGGGTATACCAATAAATCACTCTATTTTATTGCGATTTTAAATGGCGATAATTTAAGCTAATTGTCACGGTAATACGAAACTTTACGATAATACGTAATACAAACAATACAGCATTGAATTAGATCACAATTTAGTACACTAAAAGAAAAATATAAAATGTAAAATATGAAAAAAAATAGTACATACTTTCCCAAACAGCTGACAACTAAATATTGGAACAAAAGGTTTTTAACAAATTAATAAAAAAATTAATAAGGCCTAACGTCGCCCTTAGCTCGAAAAACAGCCTAAACTTCATTAGGCATTGTATTAACTAGGCCTTCACAGAATTCAAGGGTGAAATTATCTCATATTTTTGCAATTTAGCACGTATTTGTGGAAAAAACGATGAGGGTTATTTTTTAGGTGTTGTTGCATTTTGTGCCAAAGTATCTCTACTGGATTAAGATCCGGGCTGCTAGAAGGATGTGACAAAACTTTTATTGTCATGTTCTCCCAACCATTTTTTTTGTAGATTTAGCCATATGGCATGAAGTTCCGTCTTGCTGAAAGATAAAATCTCATGGCAGTGGTAAGTTCTCGGTGGGAGTGGGTACGTACACAGAGATGGTAAGCCGGTGATGAACGCTGACTGTGCAATCGTTATACCCCCTTCTCTTTGGAGAAAAATCGGTTGACCTTTATCAGTTGATCAGTTTATCACCCTTTATGGCTTTGGGTCTCTTTTTGGACCTATCAAAGGCATATGACTGTTTAGTGCATGACATATTATTTAATACATTGGAGAAATATGGTATATGTGGACCACCATTGAACTGGTTTAAGTCCTACTTGGCAAATAGGAGACATTTAGTAAAAATACATAAAAACACTGAAATAGACATCTCATCTGAAAGCACTACCAATATTGGAGTACCACAAGGAAGTGTGATTGGTCCTTTACTGTTTGTGATCTATATCAATGATCTTCATGGTCTAGTGGCTAATAATACTTCCAGCATAACAAATTATGCAGATGATACAAACATTTTAGTCAGTGGTAAAGACATGTCTGTTCTAAGCGTTAATGCTAGTTTAGAGTTCCAGAAAGCTAAAGACTGGTTTTCTATGAATAGGTTGGTTTTAAATAAAAATAAAACAGATCTTCTTTTGTTTAAGACAAATTATGCACATTCAGATATGCAAAACAGTATCATTGTAAATATTGACACTTTAAATATTAGCAGCAAAACCAAATTTTTAGGATTATATATTGACAGTTTTTTATGTTGGGATAAATATGTTGACCAGTTATGTATGTCTTTGAGCAAAGTGATTTACAGCTTTAGAGTTCTAAAAAAATACATGAATAGTAACTCATTAAAAACAGTGTGTCATGCTAATTTTGAAGCAAAGTTTAGATATGGTCTTATAAATTTTGGCCTCAGTAGGGACATAAATAATGTATTTCTGGTTCAGAAAAAAATAATTAGAGTTATGTTTGACTTAAAAAGTAGGGAATCGTGTAGAGGGCATTTTAGGAGTAATAATATTTTAACAGTTTACGCTGTATTTATTCAAGAATGCTTACTGTTTCTATATAAAAATAAAATATTCTTTAGGAACTTTGAGCCCAATAGTATAGTAAATACCTGGTTATATAATTATAAAATTCCAATACACAGGTTAAATATAACAGAAAAAAACGCTCTTTATTGCTGCATCAAATTGTTTAATAAACTGTCTGATCCTATTAAAAGTGAGGAAAGATTAAGTTTGTATAAACATCAAATATTTAAATTACTGGTAGCTCTTGAGCCATATTCTGTAGAGGACTATTTCTATATGTAACGGTTAGGAATGAGTAAATAATATTTTCGTTTGTGACACTCTTTTGTTTTAAATAATTTTATGTTCACGGAATGTATATTATTTTCTAAAAATAAAGATATTGTTATGTTATATGTTATCAGGGTGATAACCCATTTCGTAACGGTCTTGGATGACTATCAAGAAAATGTTTTACTTGAGAAATGAGAAAGTATGCAAAGGCTTTTCTACAGCTAATGGGTTTATTTTCCTGCTAGTTGTATCTGAGACGGTTTATACTGAAGACATTTCCTACAGTTTCTAGACCAGTAGTATTTCTGCGTCTTTAGGCAAATGGTTGTCGCAATTTTCAAATGGCCTTTTTCTAGTCGAGTGTTGTTTTTCAAATAAACGATTTTAATGTAACCATGATAGATAGCTACTGTATTTTAGTGGTAGCAAAGATATAATAAGTACTAATAATAAGTAAGAAAGGATGATTTGAAAGCGCAGATCCATCCCTGAATAAATTTTCAATAAAAATAATTCAGAACAGCATCTAAACCATAATTAAACTTAAACTTTTGGTTTATTGCTTTCAATCAAGCTTACAAATGCATTTAAATCAGTTATAATATTGCAATAGTGACACGCTAATACTTTTTTCCTCTTAGTTTTTTTCTTAATTAAATATAGATAATAATCAATAATATTCCTAGAATTGGTAGACGACTACACCTTCAATGTTTACTTACATTTTTCTTCGTTTTAATGCAGTATCGTGTGTTTCCTTCCCTCACTACGAAACAACGGCAAACACTGTATCGATCTTTTTGTACTACATTTAGATCGCTTCTATAACCCAGTAATATACCAGATAATTACTTGCGATACGACTAAAAGATCTTTCGTTGACTTTGTAATTATTAATTAACTAAGCACAAAGTCATTTGAGTATATTACTTAGTTTATTTTCTATAATATGCTAACATTAAAATTGTTTGTTTTGAAGAAAGGTTTCAAAGCAACATATTGCCTGTGTTTAGGTTATATAAATTAAACAATCAACTCTAACTAAATTCACAAATAAACTAGTTATTTATTAAGGAAATAATAATTAATAATATTGTTTTGAAGCTATTTTCTCTTTAAAGGTTAAAGTAAGTTTATTGACGTTTCAATTTCCACTTCAATTCACTTTCAATTTCCAGGAAATCGTTCTCAAAATTTAAACATTAGTAAATTAAACACATTTTGTTTTTTTGTTACTTGGTGAAAAATTCTTCTAATAATTTAGTTTTATCTGACTCATTTATATTGACAATTAAGATATATAGTATACATTTTAAATTAGACGACTTTAAAATAATATTGCCAATATTGTTGAGTTGCGTTCCTGGGACGACTTTACTTGTAAGATATGATGACAGTAAAATTCTCCTGTTAGTGATTCCATAGTAAATTATGAAGGAAAAACCAGCAAAAAAAAACAATATAATACTATTCAGACATGGTAGGTATTTGGTTGTGCTTTTAGTTTACTTCAGTGATTCTCAACCTGTGGGGCGCGCCCCCTAGGGGGGCGCGGTATTATTAATGGGGGGGGGGGGGCGTAAGGATATTTGAAAAAAAAACATCAGCAACATTGACTAAATTACTAAAATCATAGCAACACAAAATTCTTACAAAATCAAAAATAAAATAAACATGAACACTGATATAACAGGTATAATTATAAAGAGCGCTGAACACTAAATTATGAACAAGTTTAATAATAAATCAACTTCCTTGGGCTTGTTTTGTAGAGCAAAGTTTATCGAAACGGGGTGTAATATTAGAAATAGTCAAAATGTGTATTGACTCCTTGAAGCTGAATGTTCAAAATATTTAGTTTCTCGAATATGTCAACCAAGTAGCTCAATTTCATCAAAAATAAACTATCTTGAAACATCTCGGCTTCCGGTCTATTTTCTTCTAAAAAAATATCGATTTTATGTCTTGATTCAAAAACACGTTGTAAAAATTTTCCACGTGATAACCATCTTGCCTCACAATAAAATAATCATGCTGAATGTAATGCAACCATGTCTTTACAAAGTGCAGAAAAGATTCTGGTTTTCAAATGTCTCATTTTTATGTAATTAACTACTGTTACAACCGTTCTCAGCACAATATTCAGGCCAGGAGACATTTCTTTGGTAGCCAAAGCTTCTCTGTGGGTCATACAGTGTGTCCATTTACACATTATAGACTTTCATTGCACGAGTACCATCTGTGCATATTCCGACGCAATTCTTTCACTATATTTTTGATTCATTTATATAATCGTTTAAGATAGCAAATAATGCGATCGACGTTGCTTTCAGTTCTATTGGTTAGCAAAAAAGTAGTTCTGCTACTAATGATATGCCATCACAAAATCGAAAGTAGGCAATAAAATGAGCATATTTATTGCTATCTGTTGCCTCATCAAGCTGAATCGAAAACAGCTTGTTGTGTAACTTCTCGAGTAGCTGATCCTGTACATCTTCAGCTATGTCACAAATTCAACGGGCAACAGTATCATTTGATAGAGGTATAGACTTCAATTTTTTGGCAAAATTATTTCAAACATAGTTTCTACCATTTGAATTGCAGCTGGCAAAATAAGCTCTTAACCAATAGTGTGAAACTTTTTACATCTAGCTATTTAATGGGAGGTTTTATAAGAAAATCCACAAGGAAAACAATTCCTGTAACTGACTGTATACCACGTATCACAAAAAAAGAGGTTAGTCTTCGTAAGTGGGTATATTTATTTAAAAAACCCTTAAAAGGGCTACATCAAAAAAACAAACGTTTTCAGACTAAACAGTCCGTCATCAGGTTTAAAATTGCTAGGTTAAAATGCCTGAGCCACCAAAATACATATGTAAAAACCCTTTAAATAACATATAGTTATAAAAGATTATACGTCTTGTTGTTAAAAAACTGTGATGTTTAGTATTAAATTAAATATGATTTCAGGTAACATACATTGTTGAATTGAGTTCCAGAGCCGGGGAGTAAACCTCTACGCACGGAGAACAGTTGGAAACTGAGAGTTTTCAGTTGTTCTCCAGAAAATCCACCGGCAAATAGCTACATGGAAGGTACAGTCTCGAAGCTACTAGACTTTATAAAGAGGTTGAGGCTAGATAATGATATCTAGGACTATAGGATCAAAATAGATCTCAAGTGGAATAGGCCGAAAGGCTACCTCTCTTAATCTAATCTAATGTAATCCAATCTGAGGGGATAATTCACTCATCCCAGATACCTAGGGTATCAAAAGGATTAAGATATGGTGGGACTATTTCCATGTTATCGAGCCCTAGGTGACTTGGTATGTTGGAGTATCTCTTGAAAATTCTTGTACACATCTTGATGTCGCGAGGAGTACAGCTTTCGGCACGGCCTTATAAAGATGTTCATTTAGACCCAGCTGCTTTATGTTTCCTACAAGGTTTTTGGGAATAACACCATCATCATCATCATCATTCCTCAACCTCTTGCATCCACTGTTGGATATAGGTCTCCTCCATGTTCTTCCACTGTTCTCTATCTTGCGCCTTCTGTATCCAATTTCCGACTGTTTTTCTCAAGTCGTCCATCCATCTTTTTGGTGGTCTGCCTCGATGTCTTTTGTCTTCTCTAGGTCTCCATTCTATGAGTCTTTTGGTCCACCTATTATCATTTAAACGTGCTATATGTCCAGCCCATCTCCATTTGGCTTGTGCAATTTTTTCTATGAGATCTGTCACTTTAGTCCTCTCTCTCACTATCCTATTTGGTACCATATCTCTTCTAGTTATTCCCAACATTGCTCTTTCCATTTTTCTTTGGGTTACTCTCAATTTATTTGCAAAATGTTTGGTTAAAGTTATTGTTTTCGAACCATATGTTATTACTGGCACTATGCATTGGTTGTAAACCTTTTTCTTCAAGCAAATCGGTATCGTTCCTTTTAGAATATCTCGCATCTTGCCAAATGCTGCCCATCCCAAGCCTATGCGACGCTGGATCTCACAAGTTTGATTGTCTTTTCCTATTCTAATTTCATGCCCTAAATAGATATAGCTAAAGACCTGATGTACTTCGTTCCAAATTGGTCATGTATTTTGTTTTTTCAAAGTTTATGTTCAGGCCTATTTGTTCTATTGCCTGTTTTAGTTATTCCATCATTTTGTGAGCTTCACTTAAACTCTCGGCTATAAAGACAATATCATCTGCAAAGTATTCACGATCAATATTTATTCCCTTTTAGCCCAATCTAGTTTTTTAAAGGCATATGTCAGAGCTGCAGTGAATAGTTGGGGGAGATGGTGTCGCCTTGTCTAATTCCTCGCTCAATTCTATATTTATCGGTAAAGTAATGGAGTTTAACAGATGCTGTTGCGTTGTTGTATATATGTTTTATCAAATTTGTATATCTATAGTCTACTCGGCTTTGTTCTAATGCTCCTAATACTGCCGGTAATTTCACGGTATCAAAAGCTTTCTTGAAGTCTATGAAAATCAACGTGAGTGGTTTATTATATTCAACATATTTTTCAATTAGTATTTTAAGTGCTTGTAGGTGGTCATTTGTTCCATAACCTTTCCTAAACCCAGCTTGCCCCTTAGACTGATAGAAATCTAATTTTAGTTCTAAACGTTTTGTGATGATCTTGGTAAACCATTTGTAGAGATGTGACAACAGACTTATCGGTCTATAATTCTCTAGGTCTGATATATCTCCTTTTTTGTGTATTAGGATAGTAATTGCATTGTTCCATTTTGTAGGGACAATACCTTGGTTTAGACATAGGTTGAATAGTTCAGTTTCTACTTCCAACAGTTTCTTGCCTCCTACTATAACAGCTTTTATTACTATTTGGTCATCTCCCGGAGCCTTGTTGTTTTTCATTTCCTTTAGAGTTCATTTCACTTCTTCTATCGTTATGGTAGGCAGAAGTTCGGATCCTTGGTTCATTACTCTGCGTTCTCTAATTTGTGTTTTGTCTTCTTCTGTTAACTGGCTTTTGTATAATTCTTCATAGAAGCTTTTTGCTATCTCTACTATTCTCTCTCTATTTGTTGTTATATTATCTTCCTTGTCTTTTAGTTTAACAATTTCCTTTTTACCATCACAAAGCTTTCTTCTGAGTATTTTCATATTTCCATTTTGCTCAATCACATTTTGTATTTTCTCAGTATTATACTTCCTCTGATCTTTACGAATTGCTTTTGAGATATCTCTGTTCAGATTTCTCAGTTCAGCTTAGTCGCCTTTCTGCTCTGATCTCTTGATTTTTCTTTCTTTAATGAGCTTTCTGGTGTTTTCGCTCAGTTTCTCTTCTTTTCCGGCTGGTCTAGCACAGTACTGTTTTTGTGCAGTCATTAACGCTTCTGTGATTGCATTATTTACGGTTTCAACATCTGTCGAAAGAGGGTGGTTTAAGGCCCTTATAGCTTTCACATATTCTTTTGTGTTTTCTGGTGTACTCCATTTTTTAAATTCTCTTCTCTTTATTAATCTTGTTCTTTCATTTTTTTAAGTTTAACTGTATTGTAGCTCTCACTGCTCGATGATCGCTACCAATGCCAAACTGATTCAATACTGTGACATCTTTGACATATCTTTTATGTGTTGTTATGAAGATATCTATTTCATTTTTTAGTTTAAGAATAACACCAGTAGTAGATAAAATAATAGGCACTGTTTGGGTACTATCCATTCTTCATTTTCTTTTGATTTGTATTTCTAAATATCTGTACTTAGCGATTTTTTCGTTGTATTTAACAGGCAAATTATTGGTGTTAGGTATCGCCACATCAATAAGTGTTGTTTGCCTAGTAAGTTTATTAACTACTATGAGATCTGATCTACTATTTGCCACTGGTTGGTGTGTGAGCACAGCGCGGTCCCAGTATAGCTTGTAGTTGACATTTTCACGTATTCTATCAGGGGCGCGTCGATAGTAAAGAAGATGATAGGTTTGAAGAAGTCCCAGTTTGTTAGCTATTTCTTGGTGGATAATCTTTTCTACTGTGTCATGGCGTACTTTATATTCAGTACCGAAAAACGCCTGACAGCCCTCAGTAAGATGTTGGATGGTTTCTTGCGTTGGGCATTAATATCAGCATTTGTCATTTTTAACTTAAGGATCTTTAACAATATATTTCAGGTGATTTTAGTTGGAATAATCTGATCCTGAATGGCAAGTAGGAATCTCTTTATCTCTAGTCTGAAAAACATCTTTTCTGATGTCAACCAATAGTTCGCCGCTGTAGTGTCGATATATTCTTGATCTTATTAAGATGTCGCCCATGCAGAAGTTTACTCATCCATGCACGCATTTTTTCTTGCTGAGTCAGGCGGTTTATGCGCATTTCTTGTTCTCTTAGTTTAAGCGGCGTCGTATTATCTACTGCACAAATTGCTCGATGTAAAGTAGATGTCTCAGCGGGCGCCTAAAAATAAGTTCTTAAATTAGAAACTTGTTTATCCAGTTGCTCATTTATGTCCTCT
>OU898283.1:119929557-119973068 GCA_918026665.1 Diabrotica balteata
GTTGCAATTATTTCTTGGGTTTCTATCTAGATTTATGTTGGTTTTGTGTTTCAGATTTTCTTTTGTTTCTTCTGACTTTAGTTTCTGTATGTTAAATTTATTGTTGTTGCGGCTTTTTTGCATCTTTTTTAGTTAAAGTTTAAACCTAGCAATAAGAAGACTGTGATCAGTAGATACGTCTGCCCTGGATATGCCTTTACTGCCTAGATTGAGTTTCGATACCTGATTTTTATTAGGATGTAGTCAATTTGATTTCTGACGATTTTGTTGTCTTTGTCAGCTGGCGATTTCCATGTATAAAGACGTCGCTTAGGTAAAAATGTATTTGCGGCTATAACATTATGTCCTGTCAGAATTCTATTAGGCGATCTCCTCTGTCGTTTCTTTCACCAAGCCCATAGGGTCCTACATTAGGGTAGCATTTTCCTTCGCCAATTTTTGCATTGAAATCACTCATGATCACTGTTATATCTCTAGAAGCTGTGAGATGTAATGTTTTTAAAGTTCGCTATAAAAGTTTTCTATTTCTTTTTTATTTTTGTCAGCAGTTGGCGCATAAATCTGAATTAAGTTCATTTTCCAATGGGTTGTCAGTAGCTGCCGCATTATAATTCTTTCGGACATCGAAACGAAGCCTGTTACTGCTGACCCATCTTGTATCGCTTATTCCTAATATATCGATCTCCAGTCGCATCATCTCTTGCTGCATATTCCTCAGTTTACCAGGTTCATACATACTTCTTACATTCCATGTAGCGATTTTGCAGATAGATTTGTATATATTTAGTGAACAGGGATTTCGCTGGCTAAGAGCCTGGAAAGCTCTGTCTGTCGTTACTGTTGTTTCTTTTCCTGTCGAATCTTGGCATCCGAGAACCATGATTAGTAGGTTGTTGATTGTCATTTCTATAAGAGATGAGGATTTCTAAGGATACTCCATGAGTCTTAATGCAGTGGTTTTCCGTTGCCTTCTGTCGTTGACTAATTTATTGGTTCTTCCGCCTTTGGAGTCAATTTCTCAGCTCCAGGACAAAAGTGTCCTGCTACTCACCGACTCATCCGCCCGAAGCCGTTGGTCGATAAGCAGGGAATTGTTTATACCGGCAATCATTCGGTGAATTACCTGTTTGTCCACGGGAAACAAAGTATATAAATGAGCAATTTAGATTTTTAGAGTAAGTCTAAAATATAAATTGTTTATATTGGCCTGCACGACCGATTAGAATAAAGAATATAAATTCAACAATCTTCAACAATCTATATACTATAAAAATACTTAAAGAAATAGTTTAAAGTAATATTTTTACATTTGCTCTACTGTACTATGCCTGTTACTTCTTTGTATTACAGAGTATCTTTTGAACACGGCAATAGTGTTCTTAAGCGTAACTTAAACTGGCCTCAAGCTATGAGCTTTCCTCCGTATCGTGTCAATTTTTTATTATATGGTCATATAATTACAATGATTAAATTCAGATTTGGATCTTTTCTGCTATTCAGTTTCTATTTAAGCCACCCAGCATGATAGCAAATGTGCATTGAAATAACACATTTCTTTAGAATTTCATGACAAATAAATGCAGTAATAAAGACAAGACTGAATTGTATTAAATATATGCAGTACGACATAATATACACATACATGCATAACGGATTGTAAGTTTTGTAAGATATTTTTCTTAAGGCTAGAAAATGGATATAAAAAATTTAATTACTTATACACACACATCCGTAACAGCTTGTAAGTTTTGTCAGATAGTTACTTACTTACTTAGTCCTAAGCCTTTCTACCGTTAGGTGTAAGGCTGGTGGAGTTAAGTTTTGCACTGTTGTCTCTATGCTTTCCGGTCTTGTGTTAGATTTCGTGCACTTTCCCATGTCAATCCTTTCTTCTCAACTTCTTTTCTGATTTCGTCTACCCACCTAACTCTTGGTCTTCCTCGTTTGTTTTTCCCTTGCACTCTCGTTTCAAACACTCGTTTTGTTAATCTTTCATTCGACATTCTACATACGTGCCCGAACCATCTTAGTTGCCCCTCTACTATTTATGCGTTTATTGGTTCTAGTTTTAGGTTTTGTCTGATTGTTTCGTTTCGTATTTTGTCTGTCCTCTTTTTGTTTGCTATTTTCCGTAGGAACCTCATTTCCATAGGATTGACTCGAGGTTTTTGTCTCCCAGTCAATGTCCATGACTCGCTTTTATACATAATTGTAGGTCTTACTACTGATATAACCACTGCCGTTTTTACCTTCTCCGGTATTTCTTGTTTCCCCAAAAATTTTGTTTTCATAGTGTTAAATAAGCTTCCTGTTCGTCCCATTCTCTCATTTATTACTATGTCTTGTTTACCGTTTGATTCAATTATTACTCCTAGGTATTTAAAATGTTCCTTTTGTTCTAGTTGTTTTCCGTTTAATTATATTGCGTGTGTCTTTCTCTTATTTGAAATTATCATTGTTTTTGTTTTCTCTGTATTTATCTTCATATTTATGTTTGACAGTTCTTCTTCTGGGATTTCAAGGTTGTTCTGTAGGTCTTCTCTGTTTTCTGCTATCAAAACCATGTCGTCTGCAAATAGAAGCTCTGATAGTTGAGTCTGTTTCATTTGCCAGTATCCTAATGTTAGTTTTCTCATTCTTCTCTTGGATTTCTTTATTGCTTCATCCAGTACCACTGAGAACAGCAATGGGCTCAACACGCATCCCTGTTTGACGCTTTAACTTGTAGTAAATTTTTCGGATTCCTCGTTATTGGTTCTCACCGTATTTGTATTATTATTGTACATATCCTTTATTACATCAATTGTTATCCTGTCAACTGCTCTTTCCTTTAATGCCCTCCATACGTCCTCTTCTTTGATTCTGTCAAACGCCTTTTCCAGATCAATAAAGCATATATGTATTTCTTTATTTTTATTGATAACTTTCTCACTTACTTGTCTTATTGTGAATATGTGGTCTTGCGTGCTTCTGTCCTTCCCGAATCCACATTGTGTATCTTCCATAGTTGCTTCTATTTGGGTTTTTATTCTTGTTTCTATTATTATCACGAATACCTTCTCAGGAATACTTGATATAGTAATACCTCGGTAATTATTACAGTTTCTCTTTTTGTGTATTGGTAGTATAATGTCTTTCTTCCAGTCCTGTGGTATTTCTGCTCTCTTTATGATATCATTCGTTAGTTCTTTCATGCTGTCCACTCCCTCTATTCCCATGAATTTTATTACTTCCGGGCTGATATGATCCTCGCCTGGTGCTTTGCCTAACTCTTTCAATTGCCTTTTCCAGTTCCTCTGTTTTTATGGGTTCTACTTTTTGTTCTTCATTTATTTCTTGTATCTCCACTATGTTGTCTACGTCTAGATGAGTTAGCTCTTTGAAATGTTCTTTCCATCTTTCCATTATTTGATTTTCTTCTGGTATCACCTTTCCATTATTGTCTTTTATATTTCGAATCATGTGTTCTTTCTTTTGTCTGAGCTGTTTTAATGCGCCATAGAAGAGTTTTTGATTTTCCCTATAATTATTTGTCATTTTTAGTCCAAACTTTTCCCATGATCTTTCTTTTTCTGCTTTCACAGCTATTTTCCCCTTGTTTCTTTTTTCTTTATATGCCTCATAGTTTTGTAAGATATTTTTCTTAAAGCTAGAAAATGGATAAGGTGAAGTGGGGTCCACCATAGTGATATTGAAGATAACTAAGAAAGACTTTCAGATGATTGCTTATATATTTGCTTAAATTTTTTTTCATTGGCTGCATATTTCTTTTTCATCCTCTATCTTATTTGATAGTAATTCTGAGATGTTCTTTTTCTTCAATCACTGCATTTTCCACTTTCATTAGTTTTTCCTTAATAAGGAGAACTCAAATGAGGAAACGTGAATATTAAAAAAAGCAAGAAAGTAATTAAATGGTATTAAGTATAGGCGAGAACACATTGCTGTTTAAGATTTTTGCAGAACTTCAATGCCAACCTTTATCAAATAGAAGGTACTTGAAAAAGAAATGGCTGACATCTTACTAGAAACACTTTATTTTTTCTATATGTCTTTTTTTATATTTCATAGTTTATATTATTTATATTTTCTTACTAAGAATTTGAATTTGGCACATGGTATTTGACTTCACAAAACATTTGTAAAATATGTTTGTGAATACATTTAACTAAGTTTAAACCAACAGATCAGTTTACAGGAAAAAAGGGATTAACGAGTTATAAAGATTTATTGTGGTATTTTTCAATTTTTTCTGAATCAACTACGTAAAACAATATTCACGTTAAAAAATCTGGTACAAAATATAAGGGACATTCAATATTTTCGCAGAAATAGAAAGTAAAATAATGTATATATATATATATATATATATATATATATATATATATATATATATATATATAATATAAATATATATATATATATATATATATAATATAAATATATATATATATATATATATATATATATATATATATATACAGTGGGTGATCAAATTATTATGATCAGTCACAAAAGTTTAAGTTTTTCAAATTTGTTTAAAAATTTTAAATAAAATCATATGCTGCTATATGATTAAGGTATGCCAATATATTTTTGTCACTAATAACCTTACTTTTTTGACGTTTACAGCTCTAGAACTGTCATTTGTGTCAAATTACGTGACAAATACACATAGGTGTGAATTTGCGCTGGGAGTTTACAACTGAATTTGTATGTTTTTGTATTGTTTTGAAATATTAGTATCGTTTGTAGTATGTTTTATTAATGTAATAGTGTTGATTGTGAGTGAAGTGACATAAAAATTCTTTTTCAAAACACTGAGTATTTCAATGGAACCATTCCGAGGAATATTAACCTACCCTGGCATGTAATTTATTTGCTTACCTTGACTTTCCGCCTTTGGGTTAGAAATATTCAAAGAGGAAACATACCCGTCATCACTGGAAAGTGAAACAGCACTTTGAATAATAACAATGAAAATATATTTTACTTCGGTTTGATTAACATCTGATTATGTAGCAGCCAAGACTGAATTTACCTAGTCGAAGCTCATAGTCCTGGTAATAGTGGACTTAATAAGCAGATTTAGAAAAAGTTACTTTTTACTTATGTAACAAATATAAATTAATTGATGGATTCGACCGTTACTTGATGGAGCTTCATTTTATGTAACAACAAAACACTGCAAACTTTTTTTTCAACACTTCCACAAAATTTATTTTAAACTCTTATCACTACAGCTGTTTCGTATGATTGCCTTTCTCAAGTGATCTATTTTTGGCATGCGTTTACACTTTATAGTCTTTAAACTTTTTTTTTCTTTTTTTTTTGAACCTATTCTCTATCCTTCCATTGTTGGATATAGGTCTCCCCCAGTTCTCTTGTTCTTTCCCTATCTTGAGCTGTTCTCTGCCATGTGGAACCTCCTTGTTTTCTGATGTCATCTTTCCACCTCATCTGTGGTCTGCCTCTTGATCTCTTTGCATTGTATGGACGCCACTTTCCGATGGCATTGTTCCATCGTCCATCTTGGAGACGTTCATTGTGTCCAGCCTATTTCCATATCAGTTTTGCTACTTGTTCTATCGCGTCTACTGTCTTTGTTCTGGTTCTGATCCACTGATTACGTTTTCTATCTCTAAGTGATACACCCAACATTTGTCTCTCCATCGCTCTTTGTGCCTTCCTTATCCTATCTAAATTGACCTGTGTAAATGTCCATGTCTGTGCTCCGTAGGTGAGCACCGGTATTATGCAGGAGTTATATACCTTGCTTCGTAAGTATAGAGGGATTGTTTGATTTTTTAAAACGTAAGAAAGTTTGCCGAACGCTGCCCATCCCATTCTTACTCGTCTCGATATTTCGGCTGTTTGATTTTCTCTGTTAGCTCTGATTGCTTGTCCTAGATAGATATACTCATTTACCTGTTCTATTTTTTCTGTTTTTATTTTTATTGCCTCTTGGTCTTCCGTGTTTGTCATTACTTTTGTTTTGTTGAAGTTAATTTTTAGGCCTTTTTGCAGTGATTTTTCATGAAGTTCATTCAGCATGAATTCCAGTTCTTGTCGTTCCAAAGAGATCAGGAGTATATCATCCGCATATCTAAGGTGATTTAGGTATTTTCCGTTAATACATATTCCTCTGTTTTCCCAATCTGTTGATTTTATTATGTCTTCGAGGGTCAAGGTAAACAGTTACGGTGAAATTATATCGCCTTGTCGGACTCCTCGTTTAACTTTTATATTATCCGTTATTAATTTGTCGTCCAGAATTACGGTCATGGTTGCGTTTTGGTAAATATCATGTATCAATTGTCGGTATCTTGAATCTATTCTACTATTGACCAGAGCTTCTTCAACTGCCCAGTGTTCAATGCTGTCGAAAGCCTTTTCATAATCTACGAATGCTAAGTACAGCGGAAGGTTGCATTCATTGGTTTTCTTAATTAAGATTTTAAGCGCATGTAGATGGTCGATTGTGCTGTATCCTTTCCTGAATCCGGCCTGTTCTACTGGTTGGTAGTTATCAAGTTTATAGGTTAGGCGGTTGTTTATTATTCTTGTGAAGGTTTTATATAGTTGTGACAAAAGGGAAATAGGACGGTAGTTGTTTAGGTCTGTTCTGTTTTACTAATTTTAAATTCGTTATTAAAAGAATGATTATGATCTAGGTGAAGTGCGTATGTAGAATCTGTTTTTCTATTATTGAAAGCCATTGGTCCATTTGGTAAGATTTTCTTCTAGGTTTCTGTTGTTTTTTTGTTGAGTTTTTGTTTTTTGTTTCGTGACTTCGGTTCAGGCAGAAAAGGCATTTTCGTTATCTCTTATTGGGAGACCGGGATGTTATTTCAGATACGTTTCGTTTAGGGTGCTGGGATGATGATGTACCTTGATCCAAGGTATCCAATTGAGTCTCATTGGGTAGATCGCAGTTTATCGAAGTATGCATATTTGATTGAGAGGTAATAATTTTTCTAGATGTTTCAGCCTCACTAAGGGAGGATTGTGTAGAGGAATTTATCGACAAAGGAGCTGATTGTTGTAATGTAGTTTCAGTCTCAGTAGGAGAGGATTGTGTAGAAGAAATTGTCGAAAGCGAAGCTATTGGTGTACTTCCTGTATAGAGTTTAGCTGAACAGTATTTTGGGTGTTGTTTGAAGGGGTCTGATTATTTTTATTGCACTGAGATGCAAAATGTCCTTGCTGCTTGCATAAGTAGCAAGATTGCTTTCCGATGGAAAAAATTCAATAGTTGTTATCTTCATGGTTAATTTACAAAGAATCAAGTAAATTGTCGAAGTTAGTTGGCGCTATAAAAGCCAAATTTTTTCATTCGAAATAATCAATCGTTTATTTGGAGATATTAGTCTTCGGGCTTAATACGTTCTTGATTAATAACTACAATCCCATTGTCGTTTGCTAGAAACTCATCGGTTGTCTGTTCACTGGTAACGAAGATACAAGTACGATCGTTTATAATTTTAGAAATATAATGTATTTTTCTGGGATCCACTTTACAAGTTACTGCATTAAGGCAAACTTCAATATTAGAGTTTGGGAGCGAGTGAAGTAGAATTCCTTGTTTTTTATTTGGAAATTTATGTGTAGGTTGATTTAGAGCTACAGAATATAATTTTGATGGTTGGTTTACAAGTAGATTGTCAGAACTTTCCATGGTGAAAGTTTCCACTGCTGAATCCATTTCCATGCTTGGGCCTTGGTAAGTAACCTGAATACGGCCCTGCTGCTTATAATGGATCATTATCGGAAGGACTGGTAATTAACCTCACGCCAAATCGGCAAAGTAGTTGTTTACTCTTGATTTGTTATAGATGAAATAGGAAAATCAAACTTACAGTTTTCAGTCCACAAGAAGTAACACTTTTACATTGCACCTCTGTTTAAATTTTGGATATAAAGAAAAATTCTTATTTTGTCCAAACTAACAAGCTAATATTCAGTTTTGTTTTTGATCACTACGGTTTACCGAAATATTTATTGACTGTATATGTTATTGGTTACTGTTATGTTAGCCAAAATAAGTGCAGAATCGAAGAATATGCTGAAACAACGAAAAGAGCTCCTGTCACTAAACAAAAGAAATATCACATAATACAAAGAACTTAATCGAGCCATACGAAAACAGATAAAAGACGATATTAAAAAACATCAACAAGAACATGTAGAAAGAGTGATAGAGAAAAATCGAAGTCTGAAATATACCAAACCTAAATTAGGAAAGAAAAATATTATAACTATGAAAAACCAACAAGGCCAACTAGAAACAAGCAAAGCTCAGATATCAAACATAGTTGAAAACTTCTATACTGTTATACCGCTCAAGAATCGATCCCCGACTCTTCAAAGCAAAATCTGAAAAGACAAATACTACTAACTAAAGAATGAAATACTACTAACACAATATTAATACACAAAAAGGGGACAATACAGATCTGAAAAATTATCGTCCAATATCACTACTATCACAACTTTATAAAACATTCACAAAAATAATTACAAATAGATTGACAACAAAGTTCGATGTATATCAACCAGTAGAGCAAGACGGATTTAGTAAAGGGTTCAGTAAATGTGACCATTTTCACACACTAAAGGTCCTAATAGAAAAAGTTAACGAATACAATCTACCAATCTATTTAGCATTTATAGACTACGAGAAAGCTTTTGACAGCATAGAATTATGGGCTATTGAGGAAGCACTGGTCAACAGCAGAATAGATTCTAGATATAGGATATTAATACATAATATATATCAACACGCTAAAATGGTAGTCACGATGGATAGCGGAATGAAAACGAGGCCAATAAAAATCAACAGAGGAGTAAGACAGGGAGACACCATATCTCCAAAACTATTTACTGCCGCACTTGAAGATATCTTTAAATCACTAAATTGGGAAACGAAGGGACTATCGATAAACGAAAAGTATTTAAACCATTTAAGATATGCAGATGACGTAGTACTAATAGCCGACAGCTGGAAAGAACTGAAGACGATGATCGATGAGCTTTATACGGAATCCATAAAAAAGGACTGAAAATGAATCTGAGTAAAACTAAGCTAATGTCGAATAAAGATGATCAACCGACGATAACCATCCAAGGAACAAAAGTGGAACATGTAGAAGAATACATATATCTGGGTCAGAATATCAAGATAAACAAAGAAAACCAAACTACCGAAATAAGCAGACGAGTAAGAATGGGATGGGCCGCATTTGGAAAACTCTCATACATACTGAAAGAGAAAAGTTACCCCAAAACCTTCGAACCAAAGTGTTCGATTCTTGTATCCTTCCCGTTCTCACTTACGGAGCTCAAACCTGGACATTCACAAAAAAGAACATGGACAACATTCTAAAAACTCAGCGAGCCATGGAACGACAGATGCTTGGTATCTCACTAATAGATCGGTAAACAAACGAAGCAATCCGGAACAAAACAAAAATAAAGGACGCCGCGAAACAAGCAGCTAAACTAAAATGGAAATGGGCTGGACACAACGAACGTCTTGAAGATGGTAGATGGAACAAAGAAGTCGGAAACTGGCGACCGTACGATGCGAAGAGACCAAGAGAGAGACCTCAAATGCGCTGGAGAGACGATATCAAAAGAGTCGCAGGACCAATGTGGAAACGCCTAGCACACAACAGGGATGAATGGCGAGAAATGGGAGAGGCCTTTATTCGACAATTCGGATAGAAAAAGGGCTATAAAAAAATGTTATTGGACAACTTGTAGGTTTCCAAAAATTGGAAATTCACGTTCATAATTTTATTAACGCATTTGTGAAATGCAATAACTGATATAAAAGAGAACTATAAAAAAGTTCAGTGTAATGTTAGCCATTTGACGTATTAAGCTACATGACAATGTGTAAAGTTCCAACGAATCTACGGTATACTTCTCCTTGCTCACCTTTCCGAGACCTAACATGATTTTGCTATTTTAAAACTTGACAATTACACTTTATGTCACCAAAAATAATAATGTTTCTGTTTTTGTAATACTCCCGTACTAATAAACATACATTGTATGCATACCACTTTGGATTTGGGAACGGCGCCAACGAAAATTAAAAATATATGTCATGACTTAGGATTACAAGAAAATCGTGTATTTCTAGATGTTTCTAATATATTTATATCTAAATCCGATATTGTTTAGAATTTTTGCATTTGAACAAAACAAACATATTTAAATCTTGTTTTATTAACGAAAATAACATCTTCTTTTTCTTTATCCTTAACCCTTTATAGGGCAGAATTATTTTTTGGTAATATAAACAAATTCTTTGCAGATTATAGATAAGGAATGATCAGTTATTGAACTTTCATTCGTATTTTCATTTTATTTTCACTCCTTGTTGTTATTTTTAGGTGGTTGAAATTTCGACCACAGCCTGATTAGGTATGTTGACTTTGGTAAATGTAGTTGTGGTTCCATAATCGACCACAGAAAAAAACACATTAATTAAACATTTTTATTATGAAATAATGGAAAACATTGAATACATAATGCACCTGGCAATCTAAGCATTTAATACTTGAACGTTTTGGCTTTGCTCTCGTTGAACAGAGTGCACAACGTCTTGATGTTCCTTTTTCTGGCATGTGATTGCCAACATCGCTTAGTCTCACCGTGCTTTCAACGCTAACAGAATTAGTGGTTGCTCCCATTTTCTTCAGTTTATTTCTTCCTATTGTTACCTTAGGTCCTGGTCTCTTTCTGTTATAGAAATCACCTATGAGCTCGTTGGCCAATACACTTCTAAAATACAGGTGACTCATTGGTTTCGATTTAATGGACCTCATTTTCATTGTAGTCTTATTAGTTATATATGAATGTACCACTGCTGCATCAATCAAATAGTAAATAATCTTTATATACCATCTTCGGGATTTCCATGAAATTGGATAAGAAGCATGAAGTTGATCGAATAGATCGACTCCACCCATATAGCGATTGTAATCACTTATGGCTTTTGGACACTTAACACTTTCTTGTTCACCATTCGGTTTTCTTCGCAAAACTGAAGTAATCTTAAGTGGATTATGCATAGTACTGCCGACTAAAACCCATTTGCGCCCCCGATCTTTCCATTTAACAACAGACATATCATTGGACATGAAATAATCGTGTTCTCCCATTTTCATTGTTTTGTCCTTTCTCATTTGTGTTGGAAAGCCTTTACGATTTATTCTAAAAGTTCCACAGCAGAACAAATCATAGGTTAACATTTTCTTAAGAAGAGGAAAACTCGAGAAAAAATTATCGAAATAAATGCAGTAGTTTGCGCCTCTAAGAGACTCGGTAATGCCTAATACCGTTTTAGCGCCTAAACCATATTCAGCGTGAAATCGTAGGCTTCCACGGCCAGAGTCAGAATTATAGTTTATTCGTCTTCCGGGTTTAGACCGTGCCATTTGTGAGTGACCCAAAAGTGGGTTCATCTCGACGTTTCGCTACAATTGTATGTAGCTTCTTCAGGAGAACAAAAAAGAAAAAAGAAAGAAAGAAGAAAACAAAGAACAGGAAGATGGGTAGTTAGCAACGGTAACTCAGTTACTCAACGCAACCAGAGGCGAATACTAACTACCAAGATGGGCATTTGGTCACAGTAACTCAACTACTCAACGCAGCCAGAGGTGAAAACCAAATGCCAGTACAGGGATTCACGTCCAACAGCTCAGAACACTAACGCGTCGAGAGGCGGGGAGTGAATCCGACGATTACTCCGCTACCGCTCTATTTATAGTCGCGGTGCCTGTCGTGTCGGGACGTATCGGCACACTTCGTGGCGCGAACGTCAAGAAGCGCGCGTTGGCCAATCATGTGGCTGCATCGTAGTGGCGGGACCGGACGGCGGTTCTAGACTGAGATTCCAGATGGGAGACAAGTAGTATCCTTCCTCTCGATTGATATTATGGGGATTTTTTCGGATCTCTAGAGATTCGCGGATTTTCCTGGAATAAAAGAAGGGGGTTTTAGAAATAATATGGGTTTTTTCGAACAATATGGAATGACCAGGTCTTTTCTCCCATTCTGCAGTTGCAGAACACTGCCAAGAAACCGGTCATTCCATATTGTTCGAAAAAACCCATATTATTTCTAAAACCCCATTCTTTTATTCCAGGAAAATCCGCGAATCTCTAGAGATCCGAAAAAATCCCCATAATATCAATCGAGAGGAAGGATACTACTTGTCTCCCATCTGGAATCTCAGTCTAGAACCGCCGTCCGGTCCCGCCACTACGATGCAGCCACATGATTGGCCAGCGCGCGCTTCTTGACGTTCGCGCCACGAAGTGTGCCGATACGTCCCGACACGACAGGCACCGCGACTATAAATAGAGCGGTAGCGGAGTAATCGTCGGATTCACTCCCCGCCTCTCGACGCGTTAGTGTTCTGAGCTGTTGGACGTGAATCCCTGTACTGGCATTTGGTTTTCACCTCTGGCTGCGTTGAGTAGTTGAGTTACTGTGACCAAATGCCCATCTTGGTAGTTAGTATTCGCCTCTGGTTGCGTTGAGTAACTGAGTTACCGTTGCTAACTACCCATCTTCCTGTTCTTTGTTTTCTTCTTTCTTTCTTTTTTCTTTTTTGTTCTCCTGAAGAAGCTACATACAATTGTAGCGAAACGTCGAGATGAACCCACTTTTGGGTCACTCACAAATGGCACGGTCCAAACCGGAAGACGAATAAACTACATATTCAGCGTGTTGTGATTAAGATTTGCCTTCATATATGCTAAATTTGTGCACGTATCCAGTTTCGGAGCATGCAACGACCCAAACTTTAAAGCCTCTTATTATGGGCTTTTTCGGCATATATTGTTTGAGAGAACTTCGCCCCTTGAAAGCAACCATACTTTCATCTACCGCAACATTTCTACTTGTATAAAAGTTCTCTTGAAAGCGTTGCTGCAGTTCTGTTATCAAAGGCCTTACTTTGAACAGTTTGTCAAAATTGGGGTTATTTTGATTTCTTTTCATTTTTTCGTTATTGTTTAGATGGAGAAAACGAAGAATTTTTAAGAATCGTTTTTGCGTAAAAATTTGCGAAACTCTTGGCACGTGCATGTTAATATCAGTTGACCAATAATGTCTCAAACTAGGTAGTTTATGAAACCCCATGATTATAAGAACCCCTAGAAATGCTTTCAGTTCTTCCTCAGTTAGGTCGAGATTATTATGATTTTGTTGTTGAGCATAGAGATTTGACTGTGTAATTATATTAGCTATAATATCTTTGCTCATGAACAAAGAAAACACGTCGAATGGTGAATTTATATTGACCGGTTTTGCTGGGCCAAATGGTCTGGTAAACGGCGCATTCGAATATTTTTGTGCATCAGAAGCGTTCTTTCTCCATTTATATGTATCATCGCACTTTACTGTGTTCTCTTGGTTTTCTTCTATTTCGTCTTCGCCTGAGGAAGTATCGACGTCGTCAAAAATGCGATTTGTTCTTACCTGAGGGTGAAAAGCTATATCATCCATTGAGTCATCTGAATCAACATCAAGAAAATCAACCTTGTCATCATTAAACAATGAAGTAATAGTCGCGTTGGATGCAACCGACGTTCGGTTGGAAATAGGAAGATTATCTTCTGCATCAGAATCACCCTCAAAATCTGAATTTATGGCTTGTGGATATGGAATACCATCTATGTAATCAAATAAATCATCCTGAGTCATATTTTGTAAATTTTCAAGTATATTGCGGTGTTCCATTTTACTGCAAAAGATACGTACATTGTTGTATACAAATACTTGAAAAATTTAATTACTTGATCTACCGCACAGCAATTTAATTCTTGGAAATATTATTCAAGTAAGTCAGATTTACGTAAAAAAAGAATATAATTGTATAGATTTAAAATAAACAAGAGTGAAAATACATTTCAATAGAACAATTGTAAAATCAGCATGTGCTATTTTGAGGTTATGTTTAGTAAATCAAGATATATCATCTTAGCGCCAATAAAATCTGAATAGATAATAAAAGACCATAATACCGTGATGTGTTACCTTGAGTTTGATGTATAAATCTTTTGTAAATTATGTTTCTAACTTTTACAAACGGCAAAACCCTGTGATCACGTTCAACGGTAACTTACAGAGTATGATGGGTTGTGGTTGGCGAATCGATCACATTGCTGCCACGTTGCCGTATTTTGTTCTGTGGTGTTCATTTTGGGTACAATTTATTTACAAACACTGAATTTGCACTTCGGTAACTTTTCATGTCAATTACTAGCTCATAAGTATTAATAAGAGCAGTGGTCGAAATATCGACCACAGACCTATAAAGGGTTAAACTTGTATTAAACATACAGTACATTGCGTTTTTTTTATTAGTTCGTCAGTGATTGATTGGTTAAATAAAACTTTCTGTTCTTTATCTTTAGAAAATTCAAATTCAGCGTTTTTTAGGCCTATTTTTTTGGAAACATTTAGATGTAAACCGAACATTTTGCTATGACGAACTACCGCATTTATTATATTTTGTAGTTCTTGTGCGTTGCTTGCTATTAGTATAGTATCATTAGCGTGCCTGATTTTGTCTATGCTCCGAATAGAGATTAAATAATAGTAGTGATATGATGCAACCTTGTCGCACTCTTCGTCGAATTCTTCGTATGTTAAGTGCCATATTTTAATTGTTGGCGTTTGGCTATACTTCTGAGATAATTCGCCAGTCATGTTCGTCAATTCCAGTTGTTCTCATAATTTCGATCATCTTTTGATGGTTAACGCAGTCAAATGCTTTTCCATAATTATTAAACATGCATATACATCTACATTCCTGTCTCTCATTGTTGTGTTAATAGGTTTAAAGCAAAAACAGCTTCTCGTGTTCTCAATCCATTTTAAAATCCGAATTGAGTGTCACTTATCTGAAACTCACACTTCTTCTAAATTCGTGTATGTATGGTTTTGAGAAAAGTTTCAAGGTCATGTAACATCGTGCTTAATATTCGATAGTCATCGTAGTGTAAGGCTTTGGATTTTTTGGTAATGTTACAAATGTTGATTTCGTTGAATTTTACGTTTCGCAAAAGTTACAAACAATAAGGAAAGAAAGAGCAGATCATCTTCTGGAGAATTCATGGTGAACTGACAAACTTGATAGTTATACATAAAGAGTGGGACAGTGAGACAGTTCTAACTATTCAAGCGTACTTGTCCGGTGTACCTTATAGTGAGTCGTATACATTAATAGGGGCCGTCCTATTGAAATGACAATAGCAATAAATAAAGAAATTATATTAATGCTCAGAAACACAATCTACTTGATGAGATGAGTATGAACTTAACCTTGCTGTCGTGGTCGGGTCTACCTGACCAAAAAAAAAATTATTTCTTATTTTGCAAATTATTACGTGGCGTAATGTTTTGGCGTTTCGTGACTTTATTACATAATATGATATTTCTTCAACAGGACTTTTTCTAACAAAAAATAAACTTCCTGATTTTTTGTTAAAAAAATAAATTGTTACCTAGAGTACGTTCGGGTCAATATGATCCACGTATTTATTCCGTTAAAAATTACCTGTGTACGTATGTTTAGTTGGCTGTATTTTATATATTTTCTAACAGTTTCTCAGTCAGGTACGTCTGTCTATTTTTACCCTTAAACCTTCACCCTCCCCCCACTTCCCGACCTCGGATGGAGTGTAATTTATTTTTTCTTTAAATTTTAGCATATTCTCTTCTTTTTCCAAT
The DNA here is from genome assembly GCA_918026665.1 of Diabrotica balteata. NCBI lineage: Eukaryota > Metazoa > Arthropoda > Insecta > Coleoptera > Chrysomelidae > Diabrotica > Diabrotica balteata. Next base: position 119,945,314 of record OU898283.1, read on the forward strand.
AGGTTTCATTCTACTATAATTTTTTTGGTTTCAAAAATTATCGACCATGGTCTATAAAACAACTCTGCAGTACCTGTTGATATCTTTATCCAGTAAAGACAGATGTCTTAAATAATTATCGCTAATATACCACGAAACATAGTAACCGTTTCTAATAGCATAAGTAATAAATGTTTGGAAATGGTCCAAACCATAACGACAATTAACACTTTTTTGACGATTTTCATTTTTAACATTTTTTTCAAATGACTGACGGAAGAATTTGCGTGCGTTGTCTATTTTTGTATGGAATGTTAGAGCCGCTATATGAATGGCACGCTGAACTTCAACAATTGACCCACAAATACATTAATTCTACCAAGATATTTTGTCATAATTACCGAAACGCTTGTTAAAATATATAATTATTATTTCTTAACGATATAATTACATTTACCTTAAAAATGACTTACGTACAATGTTTTCCATACTTTTTTGTACACTGTATCTCTACGAGATCTATTATATACGATGATGTCAGTTTTATTTTACAAGTTTAATAATATTTGCACCTTAGTACAAAAACAACAAAAACAAAAATATTTTCTTTTAATTTAATTATATTATCGTGTTATATTTGATATTCCGAGGCTTTGTTTAGGCTTTTTGGTATGTTAAAATTTTGACGAGTATTGGAGAACCAGTCCAATGCCACAACCCCCAACCTGGACGACCGGGTAATTTGTGATCAATTTTTTCTTCCTCTAGCCTTTGACGATCCAACGACTATAACTACAAGGCAGTAGCTTGATTCTATACAAACCCTAAAATCAAAGGTTGCCACTTTCGCCCTCCATGCCGTAGTGAAGATATTCTTCCCCGCCACGAATGCCGTTGTGGACTTCATCCATAACCCTGGACAAGGGACCCTAAAACATGGGATCAGAAATGTCAAGAAATCAATACATACATCGGAGGGAAGCAATGTACAGAGGTATGGAATTTTATACAATCAGTAAAAATACAGAAAAAGACAAAGCACACATACATACCATAAAACCAAGACAATGGAAAGATCACTATAAAAGCTTGCTGATAGAGAAAAGACAAGAATACCTAGCGAACTCCCCAACACAGTCAGTACATATACAAGGAGAGGAAGCGAGGGTAGACATCGAAACAGTAAGGAAGGCTGTAATGACCCTAAAGAATGGTAAATCCGCTGGACCTGAGGGAATCTATGCTGAAATGCTTAAGAATGGAACTCATAAACTATTTGAAAACTTAACTTATGTGATAAATCAGTGTCTAAATGGACACCCAGTACCAAAACAGTGGAGAACGGCATACATGTCGTCAATACACAAAAAGGGGGACAAAAGGAATTGTAATAATTATAGAGGCATAATAATTATAGAACCCTGAGCAAACTGTATGGACGAACTTAGCAGACTGTCTTTAAGACCGATACCCAGCATCTGTCTTTTTATTGCTCTTTGTGTTTTGGATATCCTGTCGATGTTCTCCTTTGTGAAAGTCCATGTTTGTGAGCCATATGTGATAACTGGTAAAATGCACTGGTTGAATAGTTTCGTTCGCATATATTGAGGGAACTTTTTATTTTTAGTTTACCAAATGAGGTCCATGCTAGTCTAGTTCTTCTTTTTATTTCTTCTGTTTGATTGTCCCTGTTCAGCTTTATTATCTGTCCTAGGTATATGTATTCTGTCACCTGCCCTAATTGATTCTGTTTGACTACTATTTCTAATTGGTCTTCTTGGTTTGTCATAATCTTGGTTTTACTATAGTTCATCTCTAGACCTACCTCTGTCGCTTTTTTATCTAGTTCCTCAACCATCTTCTGTAACTCTTCCTTCTTATCTGTTATCAGGACTATATCGTCTGCATATCTCAAGTGGTTCAATAGCTCTCCATTTATTCTTATTCCGTATGTATCCCATTCTATTTTTTTTAATATGTCTTCCATAGCCTGATTGAACAATGTTGGCGATATTGTGTCTCCCTGCCTGATTCCTCTTTCGAATTTTATTGGTTCTGTAGCGTGTTCGTTCGTCAATTTTATTGTGGTACTCGCATTTTTGTATATGTTTTTTAGTAGGTCCTTGTACCTGTAATCAATTCTGCCGTTCTGTAGTGAGTTTTTGATGGCCCAATGTTCTATGCTGTCAAACGCCTTTCGAAAGTCTATGAATGCCATGTATAATGGGATTTCATACTCGTTCGACTTTTCAATCAGTATTTTTACTGTTAGCAGATGGTCGCTAGTACTAAAACCCTTTCTGAATCCCGCTTGTTCTCTTGCTTGGTATTCGTCAAGCTTAGTTGTTAGACTATTTGTCATGATCTTCGTTAGTAGTTTAAATACAACACTTAGTAATGTTATAGGTCTATAGTTTTCCAAGTTCTTTATCAGTATCGATTCGAACTTCGGACAATTAGGACGTTAATAATTAGCTCCGTTGTAAACAGAACCAACCGGTTTTCGACGTATTTAGGTTTTTAGTTTAGGTGTTTGTAAATAAACATATACATTTAAAGTTATACAATTGTTTTAAAAGACTCCCCTAATGGGGGAGTCTAGTGATCCTAGAACTTGTGCGGGTGTTTTTTTAAAAAACAAAGAGATTAGTGCAGTTGAAAATCAAATTCATATTAGTAATGTAGAAATGGACACGGATATAAACTCATTAAAAGGCAATCAAAACATGGGCGAAAAAACTTCTGATAAACCACACACAAACGAAACTCGTCTGTTCAATGTTTTGTCAGATAAGTATAATTTTAATATTATTCATGTTTATATAGAAAGTATAAACAATGACAATCTAGGACGTTTACATCCCTTATCAATTGGCCATATCTTACATAAAAAATTAAAAGTGCCAAATATAATTGAAATTAAGAGCATTGGTAGAAATAGAATTAAAGTTATATTAAAAAATTTAAAGGATGCAAACGACTTAGTACAAAATTGTAATTTAAAAAATGAGAATCTAAGAGCTTATATACCAAATCATCTTTTGGAAGTAAAGGGTGTTATACGAGGTGTGGATACACAGTTTGATATGGATTACTTGTGTGAAAACATTGAATCGACAGCAAAAGTACTACAAATTAGGAGAATGCACCGCAGAGTAGAAGAAAATAATGAGATAAAATATAAACCTAAACAAATGATTATTGTCACATTCGAAGGAAATATTTTACCTGGACAAATATCTATTAACAGAGTCTTCCAGTTGAACAATTTGTTGGACGTGTAACACAATGTTACAATTGTTTGAAGTTTGGGCATGTATCCAAACAATGTAAAAGTACTTCCTCTGCATGCATTAACTGTGGTTCAGAAAAAAATCAAAATCACAAATGTGAACAAAAAGATAAATTCTGCATACATTGTAATACCAGTGGACACGTATCTATAGATAAAAAATGCCCTTATTATGACACTCAAAAGAAAATTAAAAACATTATGTTTAGTTATAAAGTTTCATACACTGAAGCAAAATCTTTTAGTGAATCTTCTTTTGCCGACTTTGCAGGGAATAACAAATTCTCACTTCTGACTAACCTTGATGAAAATTTTCCTTCTTTAACTGCAAATCAACAATCTTCTTCATCCGAACCTATTTGGCCAAGAAAATATCGTGTACAAAATAATATGTCTCTAAGTCAACCTAGTACATCTAGGAATATAGATAATTTTGAAAGCACTAGAAAGAAACGTAAAGCAGGATCTCCTATCACGTTATCTCCCACTCAACCTCCTTTATTTCCTTTTCAATTCGGTCCATCTAAATCACTGTCATCCAATCCACATAAAACAAATACTGATGATATCGAATTTATTAAAAATAACTTGTTTAAATCTTTATTTACATATTTTGATAATTTTTTTAATAAAATACAAACTATCGATGATATAAAAAATATAAATAACGAAACTCTTAAGCATGATATTAGCCTAGTATTGGAGGGTACTTTTGCAAATAAATAATTTTCTTGAAGATTATGCAATGGAATGCACGTTCTGTAATATCTAATAAAAATTCTTTTGTTCAATTTTTATCACAAGAAAGTGTAGATATTGTTTTATTGAGCGAAACTTGGTTTAAAAAAAATGTAGCATACAGCTTTAAAGGTTATAACCTCATTCGGAAAGATCGTGATGATGGCTATAGTGGAGTAGCCATTCTAGTTAAAAATACTCTCAATTTTAAAGAAATAAATATCCTTAGCAATTTTAATGATGAAATTCTAGTTTGTGGATGCGCAGTAAATTATGGAAAAAATTCGATTAATTTTTTATCAATTTATCGAGCACCAAAAACTAAAACTAAAACAGATGATTGGGTTAAAGTTTTTTCTCAAGTAAAAGCTCCCCTTATAATAGGTGGAGACATGAATGCACATAATGTATTATGGGGATCTAAAAAAATGATAATATTGGAAAGCAACTAGAGATGGTAGTAGATGATCTAGAGTTAGTAATATTGAACACTGGTGGACCTACATGTTTAAATCGGCCTGGTGTTAATGATTCTATGTTAGACGTTACTTTTAGTTCTTCAGATATTGCAAAAAAAATTACATGGACTGTTTTCTTAGATACACTTGGTTCGAACCATTACCCTATTTTAATAACAGTTGCTAACGCCTCCCATTCAAATGAAAAAATTTTACCTAAAAGTAAATGGAATATTAAAAAAGCAAACTGGAAACTGTATACAGATGTTGTAGACTCTCTCTTTGAGAATAATATGGAATTTGAAAACACTGGCGAAAAGTATTGCTTTCTTATTAATAGCATAAATGAGGCTGCAGAAAAGGCAATACCTGCTTTTAAACCTTTCACTAGTAAAAATCATCTTCCGCCTCCTTGGTGGGATAATGAATGTAGTAATGTTGTGAATAACAGAAGACAAGCTATTAAATTATATAAGAAATCTCCTACAATGGCCAATTATATACAATGCCAAAAATTTGTATCAGAAGCCAAAATATTTCTAAAAAATAAAGCTAAAAAGAGCTGGATTGATTGGTGCTCAAAGTTGAATAAAAATATACCATCAGCAAGCTTATGGAATCAAGCTAGAAAATTAAACAGAAAACCAATTTCTTCTATAAAATGTTTTGACGATTCCTTAGAAGAACAATTTTTTGATCAAATTGCTCCACCGTCTGTAAAAAATTGCAAAACTTTTGACTATTCTTTCAATAAGCAATATCATTTTTTGTTGGAATCTTTTAATACCTTAGAATTGGAATTTGCCTTAAAAAATCGAAATAGTACTAGTCCAGGTTTAGATAATATTAAATATCCAATGTTACTATATCTTCCCAAAAGTGCCAAAACTTTACTATTGGAAATATTTAATGATATAATCATGAATAATTCAGTAATAGCTCAATTTCAAGATGTAATCATTATCCCCATACTCAAACAAGGGAAAGATCCTAATTCCGTTCACTCATATAGACCTATCTCACTTATGTCTTGTGTACTGAAAACTTTGGAACGGATGATTAAACATAGATTGGAATGGTGGATAGATAAAAAGAAGTTACTTCCAGATTTGCAGTTTGGGTATAGAAAAGGCTGTGGTACCATAGATGCACTTGCCACATTGGTAACGGACATTCAGAACTCCTTCTCAAGTAATATTTATTTACCGACAATAGTATTAGATATAGAAGGAGCATATGATAGTGTTTGTCTCGATATTTTAATGGAAAAATTAATAAAAAATTTTCATATACCACCACAATTGGTAAACACTATTCTTAACTTTTATTCCTGCAGAAAAATTTACCTGAGAACAAACAATAATAAACTTATAGGTCCTCGTTATAATAAACAGGGACTACCGCAGGGATCAGTTTTAAGCCCTCTATTGTTTAATATCTATACTGCAGATTTACATAACATTTTCATTAAAAATATCAACTTTAAAATAATACAGTATGCTGATGACTTTCTTATGTATTCTTCTACCAAAAAATACGATAACTGCATTCAAACTTTAGAAAAAATACATGATAGATCCAAAAATTGGTTCAAACTAAATGGGTTTGAAATTGCATCAGGTAAATCAAGTATTAGTATCTTCACTCGACACAATATCCCAAAACTAAATCAGGTAAAATTGAATGGGTATGATTTTAATTTCAGTTCTTCAATTAAATATTTGGGAATGATTCTCGATCGTAAGTTAACTTGGAAACTTCACGTTGAGTTTATGTTAGATAGATGTAAGAAGGGTCTAAATTTCCTCAAATCAATTACAAAAACATGGTGGGGTGCAGATGTGGAAACTTCTTTGCTTTTTTTCCGATCTTATATTAGATCAATTATCGATTATGGATGCATATTATATGGTTCAGCAAGTAAACATATTCTGAAAACAATAGATGTGTTTCAAAACGCAGCATTGCGTATTTGTTTAGGTGCCATGAAATCGACGCCAATTAATGCTCTACATGTGGAAGCTCTGGAAAATCCCTTGGGCTATAGAAGAGAATACCTCAGTCAAAAGTTTGTTATTAATATACAAAATCGTAACACTACTCTCTACTCAAATATCAGAAAATTGAACGAAGAAGATTTAACTAATCGATATTGGAGACTTAAGAACTCACCTCCACTTTGTGAGGCTTTTAGAAGCCTGACAAATTTTGATTACAACTTTAAATCAGAGGATAATCTTAACATCGAACATTTTTATTCGTGCTTGCAACCCATTACTGTGATACAACCAAATTACCATGTAAATTCTTCTGTTAGCTCGAATATTTTGAGGTCCTATTTATCTAGTCTGTCAGACTCTTTAGTTATTTATACGGATGCCTCAAAGTCTATTGTTGGTACTGGATGTGCTTTCTACATTCCATCAACTAATACAGAAAAACTTTATCGATTAAATCCTAGTTTTTCAATCTTTAGTGCTGAAGCTGTAGCAATATATGAAGCATTAAGATACTTTGAAAACACTCAGAATACATCTGTTACAATAGTATCTGACTCATTGTCTGTTATGTTAGCCATTGAAACTTTAAATTTTCCTAGTAATAACTCAAATATATATGTCTTTCAAATTAAAAAACTTGTTTATGACATTTATAAAAACCGAAGAGTTGTTCATTTTTTGTGGGTTAAAGCACATATAGGTCTTAAATACAACGAACATGTTGACCTATTAGCTAAAAAGGCCATTGATACCGGAACGCAAGCTAGTCACCCAATCTGTAGACAAGACGCATTAACAATAATTAAAAATAATATCAATAGTAAATGGAAACAATCTTGGCATACATATAGTACGCATTCTTCCTCGCAATATGCTTCTATACAGCCTTCAATCCCAAGTGATTATTGGTTCAAAAATTATTCTGTTCCACGAAGGTATATAACATCCATAATTAGAATAAAATTTGGACACGCCTGCTATCCTAGTCATCTGTCCAAACTAAAAATCGTAAATTCAAATTTATGTCCAGACTGTCAAAAAGAAGGGGATCTAAATCACATTTTCTTCGAATGTAAAAAATACACAAAACAAACTGAAGATCTAATAAAAAATTTAGTTAACATCAAAATTTTTCCTCCGTACAATATGTGCTATCTGCTATCTCTAAATATAAGAGTTGTAAATGAATGTTTGATGGATTTTATTTGCAAAAGTAAGCTCAATATTTAACTGTAATTAGAATCCTAACCTCTGTTTTACCCCATTTGTTATTACCTTTTATCCGTGACCTAATCTAGTTTGTCTTAAAAGCAATGTCTTGATGGGTCCCTAGACGAGAAACGAGTGTCCATGTTTTATCCCTATCCTATCCTTAATAATAATTTTAATGCTTAAAATTTGTAAGGATACTTAAGTTTGAATTTTATATTATCTTTTTATATTGTACTACTCAATTTTTTTTTCTGGGTAGAATATTTTCATGTTGTGACTGGCTGTATGGCACTTGCCTATGCCATTAAAAAAAAAAAAAAAAAAAGTTCTTTATATATAGGATATGTAGGATATGTAGGACTTCTCTAGTTGTTTTTCCTCCTCTCTTTAGCATCTCTGCAGTTATTCCATCTTTTCCAGATGACTTACGGTTTTTTAATTCTTGAATTGCTTTCTTGATTTCTGTTTTACTTATTTCTGGTTGTAGGTCAGAGTTTATATTTTTTATTTTTGTGTTTAATTGTTTAAGAATTTCTTGCTGTGGTTGATGTCTTGTTCTGTATAGGTGCGTATAGTTTCTTGTGTCAACTTTATTAATTGTTTCATATCATTAATGGTTGTTCCTTCGCTGTTTGTCATTTCATTTATCTGAGTTTCACCGAGTCGTTGTTTTAAGCATTTCATATTTTTGTTCTGCTGGAAAACTCTTTCAATCTTTGCTTCCTGCGTTTTTCTCTTGGTTTCTTTTATGTTTTTTTTTAATTGTTTTATTGATTTCAGTATATTCTACTGTGTTTCTTTTGTCTATTCAAGTAGGCTTCTTCTTGTCTTTATCAGGTTTTCTACTTCTTCTGAGATTTAATTGTCCTTTTTTGTCGTCGATTTTGCAATTCTTTCCCCGGCCTGTAGCAATGTAGTTGTTAGTATTTCATTTATTTCGTTTGTTTCTTTATTTATTAAGTCGGTTGTATTTGGGATGCATTTTTTTTTTTTCTTCTTTGTACTTTTCTTCGTTTTGGCTAAGTTTCTCCATATCTAGTTTTTGTACGTTTTTGATTTTCTTTCTGGTTTCAAATTGGCTGTTAATTTGTATCTTAGCCTTCACCATTCGGTGATCGCTGACAGTTGTGAAACGGTTTAGCACTGTGACATCCTTGACTACGTATTTTTTTTTGTTGATAACATGTAGCTAATATATATAGATAATAATAATAGCTAATATATATAATAATAGATAATATGTTGATAATATGTAGAGGAATAACCCTGTTAATTAGAACGATGAAACTTTTCACGAGTATTCTTAAAGACAAATTGGAAAGGAAAATCACTAATGCTGAAGAACAACACGGTTTTACAAGAGGGCAGTCTATAACAAATGCATTATTCATAATAAAAGAAAAAGCTATAGAGTTCGGCATGCCAGCGTATATTTGCTTCATTGATCTGACGGAGGCGTTGACAGGGTTCCCTGGGAGACATTATATATATATATATATATATATATATATATATATATATATATATATATATATATATATAAATAGAAAATAAAACACCGACTAACATAACATAACAAAGGTAGTCCATAACCTAAATAACAACAATGTAACCAAATTTAATAAAATTTAATAAAAAGATAGTGCATGCATTAAATCAAGTTAGCATGCAGCAGATAAACTCCAATGATATTGATGATTTGAATAACCCTATTACCGAAACAGTGAATAAAAGCCTTCTGCAACTGAAAAAAACGAAAACAACATACAATGAATTAGACAAAGAAATATTACAACAAATAGAAAGAAGGAAGATCTTAAACAAATCTAACAAAAGGGGAACCGATGAATATAGAGAACTTAATAGGCAGATTAGAAAAGGAATCAGACAACAAAAAAGAAAAGAAAACGAAAAATTAATAACAACAACTATTCAAAAAAATAAGAGTATGAAATGTCTCAGACCGACACTAGGACGACGTCAGATGATATCATTAATAGGAAAAGACGAAAATGAAATCACAAGTAGAGAAAACATACTGACACGAATAGAAGAATTTTACACAGAACTTTACAGATCACATCAACAAGATGATGAGATGAGACCAGCACGGAAATTAATAAAAAATGTTGGATCAGAAATAATGCCAAAAGTAACAATTTCAGAGGTAACTACAGCATTGGAAAACATGAAGAGAAATAAAGCTGCAGGAGAAGATAGTATTACCACAGATATGATATTAGAAGGAGGTAAGGAACTAATTGCAATTGTAACTAAGCTTGTGGACAGTTGTTTACATCAGGGCAAAGTCCCTAAGAGCTGGAACAACTCTAAAGTAATCTTATTGCACAAGAAAGGTGATAGTCGAAAATTGGAAAACTACAGACCCATCAGCCTATTATCACACCTGTTTAAAATACTCACCAAAGTCATAAATACTCGACTAACAAGGAAATTAGACCAATACCAACCATATGAACAGGCAGGTTTTAGAAAAGGCTATTCAACTTCCGATCACCTGTTAACCACAAAAATATTAATAGAAAAATGTAACGAATACAAGTTTCCAGTTTTCCTTGCTTTTGTAGACTACGAAAAAGCTTTCGATACCATAGAACACACGGCCGTAATAAACGCAATGCAAAATTGTAGAATAGACAGCAGATATATTAACTTAATAAAAGAAACTATGAACCAAGCTACAGCTACATACTACCTAAATGAAAATGAACACACGAACCCTGTACCATTAAACAGGGGAGTCAAACAGGGAGATACTTTATCACCCAAACTGTTCACCTTAGTTTTGGAGGAGGTTTTTAAAAACCTAAATTGGAAATATAAGGGAATAAACATTAAATGGCCGCTACCTCAGTAATCTACGATTTGCAGATGACATAATCCTGATAGCTACTGACCTACAAGAAATGCAAACCATGCTTGTAGAACTTCATACCGAATCTTCTAAAATAGGACTGAAAATGAATTTAAACAAAACAAAAGTCATGCACTCCGAAGACACCGTGACAATAATAAACGATAAAGTTATAGAAAAAGTTGAAGAATATATATACTTGGGACAAAAAAAATCCTAAATAGGGAATTCAGACTGAAGAAATAAAAAGAAGAAGAAAGTTAGCTTGGGCAGCATTCGGTAAACTGAACTATATACTCAGAAATCAACAAATTCAATTACATCTTAGATCTAAAGTTTTTGATGCATGCATTATTCCGATATTAACTTATGCGGCACAAACATGGACAATCACAAAAAAGAATATGAATATACTTAGAGTCACTCAACACGCGATGGAAAGAGCAATGCTAGGTATATCACTTAAGGACAAGAAAACAAACACATGGATAAGACAGAAAGCCAAAGTCACCGATGTGGTGCAAAAATCGTTTAAAGTTGAAATGGGAATACGCTGGACATGTAGCTAGGAGCGATCTAAACAAATGGCACAGATCAATTTTAACCTGGAGACCATATCAACACAAAAGACCCAGAGGCAGACCTCCTATGAGATGGACAGATGATCTGAAAAGGACTGCCGGGAAAAATTGGCTACAAGTAGCGTACAATAAAAAACAATGGAAAGGAAGACTTGAAGAGGCTTATGTTCAGATGTGGACGTGAATGGCTAGACGAAGAAGAAGAAGAAGAACCAAATTTAGAGCAGGAGACCAATTTACTGAAAATATTTAAAAAATAACCTATTCATGGGCAAAATTATAAACAAAGTAATATCTCTAAATCTCGTATACAGAATGGGCAACAAAAGAATTGGTATGGTGTGTTACGCAGATGATGCAGCCATTATTGCCGAATCTACAAGATGATATGTCAACCATAATAATTATAACAAACCAAAAATATTTAGAACCACCACTCTACTAGTGTAAGTATGCACACTCTACTGGCATAAGTATTCATTTAAGATCCCTTAACGATATTAAGGTATAACCAGAGAACTACGAACGCATTCGTAGTTCGTAGTTCTCTAGTATAACTTACGAATTGTAGAATAGTCTTCTTTTTATTAAACTAAAAAGAAGTAAGAGCTGGAAAAATTTATATACTTTCTTATTTATAAAAATAAGAAAACACTTGTTTAAATAAATGATTCTGTACTCAATTTATCTCCCAATATCTTTTAGAACCCAAGATATTTATTTTTATCCGAGAAGCAAATATCTCCCGTGATATAAGATCAGCGAAGGATACTCGAATAGTACTTGTAGCTAGACCTAAATCGGCTCTGGTACAGTTATACTCTATCACGATTACGTAATTTGTAATTAGAAAATGTAAATTAATGCATCTAGTACTCTTCTGAACCCGTATTCACGTCTAGAGATAACTATCTGTTCTCACATTTACCATTGAAGCCATTTATTTACTAGAAGTTGTGGCTGGTAGCAGCAGTCTCTTATCGATGGTATTTTAATCAGAAGAGACATATTCAATGGGATCTCTTGATTTTTATGGATTGTTTAAAAAATAAAAGAGTATCATTTAATTATGTCATCTGTCAGCTTGTTTGCGATTTGTCGAAACGCAACCAGTTTTACATAAAGAAAATAAACTTATATTGAAAACTGAATTGTCATTGTTAATTGAGGTTAAGTTGCTTATTTATTGTTGTTTGATATTCGCCTAAATTGCCATGTTCTCTATTTGTGTAAAAATGAGTTCTGATTAGATTTAAATTGTATTATTTAATTTCAAATACAAATTCATTATTAAGTAGGAGTAGTAAACGAGAATGTTGTTTTAGTAATAATTATTGAATAAAAGTACTTACCTAAACAAAAATGAAATAAGTAAATGAGATGGGCAATGAACAGCAATCGAAGTCTAACGGCAAGTGCAGCATTCATTTCGATTGAGACAGTCTTATTGTAAATTTGCCACGGGCCCGGGGGCCCTTAGGGCCCTTCAAATTCACATGCTACTTTTTCCGAACCATTCAATCTGAAACAATAGACAGTGTGATTTTATTAGTTTTTTGTACATGTGCCTATATATCGAGATTATTTATAAATACGCTCACGATTTCCATAAATGAGAAATAAGAAATGCGTCCACTAAGATTTTTTTTCAATAAATAAAACTACATATTTCGATTTGAATTGGCTTATTTTCGTATACTATGCATTTTGGATGTTGTTGACCATTATGGTAATCTGTACTTTGCGTATTGCTGCCCAGAAAAGATTTGTGGTTATTGTGTTGAACAACATACGTAAATTGTTTAGTCAGGAAATCCTCTGCCTTCCTGGCTGTCGTTTTCCTTCCACTTTTATTTGTAAAATTGGTTGTAGCAATCCATATCTTTCGCTGTTCTTTATGGTGTGACCAAGGTATTCGATTTTGGCTGCTTTTACTTTGCTTAAAATCTCTTTTCTCGTTGTGTTCTTAATAAAAGGTCCTGATTAGTAACGTGGTCGGTATAAATATCTGCAGGACTTGGCGATAAAACCCCATTTCACAGGCCTCAATTTTCTTGAAGGTAGCGTCGGTGAGAGAGTACGGTCAATTCCGTACATCAGTATAGAAAATATATAACATAGTAATAACCTGATTTTTATGGGTAGGGGAGAAGCTTGTACCTTAGGCAGGGTTTGTTTAAACAAGTATTACAAATACAATATTGAAGTTATATTTTTTAAATTTACACAGGGGCAGTATAAACTATTGTAGTATGTAAAATAAAAGTAACAACTGATTACATGACTTGGTTTTCTTGAAAGAAAAAAAATCCTGAACGCCTACAATTTGCCCAAGGTACAATACGTATTATACTTTGGGCCACCAAAGGTTTACCTTGGGCCACTGGTAAACATAATGACCAAAACTTTTATTTTAATAATTAATTTTAATTTTAAGCAAAATGAGTTACTAATAATATAAATCAATTATTTATTATTATTAAACATTTTAATAACACAAACAATTTAAATAACGTAAACTTTACTCAACCAAATACTTTTTTAAAATCTAAGTTAAAAGTATAAATATCCTGTTGACGTTTTGAGGATGCATTTTTCTTGGGAACTTCCACGACGCCTTCAATGATGTCTTCCTTTTCGATTTTATGTGCCTTTATATAAATCAGGCAGAAGTTTTCAGATAAGCGGATTCTCTTAGGTAATTAACCATTACTGTTAGAGTTAAAGATACTATTTTAGCAACATAAAATCTCCAGCGACAACTTCGTGTGTCTGGTTTTGTTATTTTTAGACATATGTCCTTCCCAATCTATGTCTGACTCATACTCAGAAGACGGATCCGAACTATCATCGTAAGGGATGCTTTCGACGTCGTCGTTGTCAGAAGATGATGAATTGTTAAGATCCTTCGATTGGGGAAATACTGGTTTAGTCTTATTAATTTTATTGCCTGTTAAATGATGCTTTCTCGGTTGGGTATCCATAACTTTTCTTTTCACATGTTTTCTTCATATTTTTGTTCATTCTTTCCTCGTGCTCGTTTTCTATTTAATTTTTCTCAGATGTATCAGTTAAGACTTGACACTTGCCCCTTTTACGACCTTTTTGTGTTTGTTCTTGGAGGTGCCATAGGTAAAGGGCGACTACCTCTGGTGACTTGTATGATAGCTCAGGTTCTTCAGTCTCAGCAGTTATTTTATGATTATTAACAGGGGTCTGAAATAACTGTCCTCATTGATGTTAGCTGGATTATCTTTATCAGTGACCGAAGAACTATAGAACTCATGTTCTTGAAATACATTTTCATTCACTGGCCAGATCCCTGAAACTCTGAATCCAGATATAATATATTTATGCAATAATGCTATTTTATATGCCTGACCAGAAATTTCAGCGACATCGTAAATAGATATTGGTTTTCCTTGATTTTTTATCATCCATTAGGTGCACGCGTTGTTATAATAGGTTTTATATGGGCCAAAAACACTGCGATCGAGGGGTTGGAGCTTATGGCTCGTATAAGGTGAAATAGTCAGTATTACGATCCCATGTTCTTTAGCTAAATTAATGATATCGGGGTAATATGACTTTCATGATTGTCTAATATTCGTCTTTATTCTTGTTAGAGTGCCCTCTCCTTACGGAGGTTGGCAATGGCTATGATGATAAAATATTACTAATATTTTATCATCGACATCATCGGAAGGCTTTGTGGTATTTATAAAATGCTTTAAATATTTTAGGAATATGTCTCCATTGGACCAACTACTAGGATCAGCCATTCCCACCGAATCAGCAGGTGCACCTTTCAGCATATAGGGCTTAAAATTCACTTGGGAACTTGGGAAATATGTACATAGGGGGGAAAGCATTCCCCGAAGCACTTATAGCTGCGAAAAATATTACATTAGCACCCTTTTCTCTACTTGTAGCGGAACCAACTTGTTTAATACCCTTGCAAGCTACAATTTTTTCCAGAAACGTGAACATTAGTGTTTCTCTCATCTCTCACCTCTCACTCTCATCAGTATTGTATATTTGCCTGGGTGTGAAAGTATACTTATTCATGACTTCTTTTAATTTAAAAAAAAATGAGACATTGTGTTTTTTGAAGCTGGTTCCGGAGATAGGCTAGTGGCTTGTGGCTTTCTTAAACCAAGTTGCTTATGGCGACTCATAAAGTCAAGGAAACACTATTTCCGACTCGATAATTATTATTCCAGGACGGTGCGACTGGCTTATTGTTGGCTTTAGCGTATTCAAATGCTAAAGATTGCAAAAAGCGACGTGAAAGTCCATAATGCATATGAGTCGTTTGAGTTACATACTGACATAAGTCGTTCTCCTCATCAGTAGAAAATACTTTTCGGACTGCGCAAGCACCATAATGGAGGACATTTTTGAGACCATGGACCAAAAAGCTCCAAATTCTGCTTGATCGTATTCACAAGGTAGAAGAGGAAATGGGCATAAAAATAAACTCAAATAAAACCAAATTTTTAGTGTTTAGTCGCGACGCACATTCCGATGCAAAGCTTCAATTAAACGGAGTCCAAGTTGAGAAAGTTCACAAAATGACATATTTGGGAACTGTGATAACTAACCAACTAGATCCAGACATAGAACTAAAACGTAGAATAGCAATGACTAAAAACTACTTTTATGAAATGAAGTCATTTCTTTGCAATACTTATCTCAGTTTAGAACTAAGACAAAGAATGGTTAAGTGTTATGTTTGGTTCGTACTTTTGTATAGCGCAGAAGTGTGGGCGCTAAAAGTATCGATCGTGAACTAAATTAAAGCATTGGAAATGTGGTTTTCATAGACGAATGCTGAAAATACCTTGGACAACAAGGAACACTAATGAAGAAGTACTAAGGAGCGTCAACAAAGATAGATAACTGCTAAAAAGTGTTAAACATCGAAAAATGTCTTAGTTGGTACATATAGTAAGGCGAAGCTGATACAAAATATTACAACTGAGCCTTAAGGGCAAAATAGAGCGGAGGTATAGGAAGAAAACGGGTTTCTTAGTTGAGGAACAACGGGACAATTATTCCATATTGCAGAAGATCGAGAAGCCTTCGTAATTGTGATTGCCAACATCAAATAATTCTGATATGGCACGAAAAGAAGAAGAAACGCAACATACAAAATATTATCCAACATAATTTATGAATGTCATTATTGGTCTTATTACTGTTTTTTGCCTTTCATTTCTTTCCCGATATTTTTATTTAACGACATTGTTCCATTCGGACAATCTGCGGCTCTTGTTATTCTGCTAGTGTCATAATTTCATTCAGTTTATTAATTTGTTATCGCTTTGGTGATTGATTGTAGTGTTGTGTTTAATAAATTAATTCCTCCGTAATTTTCCGGGTCATATTTGCCTTCTTTTTTTTTGAGAAGAGAGGGCTTGATCTCCATTCTTGAGGAATTCTGTTTTGTTATATTTCCATATTGGAATTGGAAAGAAAAGTGCAAAATACTTAATAAACGTAAAGATAAAAAAATTATATTTTGGTACGTTCAATAAATTATTTACGTAGTTCTTTTAAGTCTAATATATATCACGGATAAAGAGAGCTATCTGGTGTTATGGCTGGTGTTTTATATCATCTGGATTAATTAACTAAAAGCAAAACCCAACATACTAAATTCTTAGAGATTAAAGCCATATTATATGAGATATCTTTTTAAAATAAACGACGAGTAAGTACCATCAATAAGTTTTCCTTCGATAATAATTGCCTTGCAGCCAACTGCTCTTGGTACAATTATTATTTTATTCGCTGCTTTATTTAATTAGAAATAAATTCAATATTCTCATTGAAATGCGGGCGGACTAATACTTTTAAATCTCTATGTTTAAAATCTTGTTAAGTGTACCAGTACGAATGCGCCTCATCATTTTTGAAGGCCACGGCTATTAAAACAATTTTACTATTAATACAGTTGATAAACACTCGTTGATACAGGTATCTGATAACTGTTTTTGATACATTTGGTGATACCTATATGTAATAAACGACGGGATTGTTTCCTTTCCTTTTTTCATCGAGTATATTGTCCGACTTGATATTTTTAAAAGCAGCGGCAACACTCTTAAAAAATTATTATTTAATAGTAACTGATTAACAAACATGCATTTGATATTTTACCTCTTGAACATATGTAATAGGCACTAAAGGTCTTCCATTACTTCTTTCTAACTCAAAATATTCATTTAAATTTAACACAAGTTACTGCGCTTGGGAATTTAGCGTTTTTCTAGGCATATCTTAAAAAAATAATAATAAGTTGTTGATAAGTTTAAATCTTAATAAACTTGAAAGCGCCAACATTTTTGAATGGAGAATGAAAGGACCCTTCAAACGATATATCACAAGCCTATACTTCCTATTTTAAAAATTGGGGGTTGTCCTGTTATTCTAAGGGGATTGAAGGTAGGGGTTGCATTTTCACGTTAAAGAATGTCAAGTTATAATTTAAATTTGACGTGACGGGAAGTTTTATAAATGTGTACAGTAACCTAAATAATGAATTTATTTTGGCTTATACACCCTGTATAACTAAACTCTATAAATGCTTAAAGCCACAGAAGAAACCGGCGTAAAGTTACATCATCTACTCTGTAACCAAATATGGCATTCCAAACAATGGCCTGAAAACTGGACAAAATCTACAATAACGACCGTACATAAAAAAAGGCAGCTTCCATAAATGCGATAATTATAGAACTATCTCTCTTATATCCCATGCCAGCAAGATAATGCTACATATAATCAATGAGAGACTGAAAACATTCCTTCAAAGAGAAATTCCACAAGAGCAAACTGGATTTACCAAAGGTAGAGGCACTCGAGAACACCTGCTGAATATAAGACAGATAATCGAAAAATCTAGGGAATTCAACATCCCACTATACATCTGTTTTATAGATTACCGTAAAGCGTTCGACAGGGTCAAGTGGAGACACTTATGGCGAATACTAAAAGAAGTAGACGTACCACAACATCTAATTACGCTTATAACCGAACTATATGAACACACTACTGGATCAGTTAAAGTACTTGACACACTTTCGAACGAATTTCATCCAGAACGGGGTGTCAGACAAGGATGTATACTATCTCCACAATTATTCAACATATATGGGGAGTATATTAAGCGAAGAGCACTTGAAGAATAGGAAAAGGGCATCTCAATAAATGGTCATAAACTAAACAACCTACGTTTCGCAGATGACACAGCCCTTCTTGCAAATAGTCAAGCAGAGCTGATAGAACTTATTCGACTAATCGAAAATGAAAGTCAAATATTTGGTCTGCAATTAAACATATCAAAGACAAAGATCATGATAGTGGATAGACTACACAACCATCATCCACACATAACCACAATTGACCGGTTCGAGGTTGTGAGCTCATACTTATATCTGAGATCATTAATCACAAACACAGGATCATTACAAGAAGAGATTAAACGTAGATGTGATCTATCAAAAGTTGCCATAGCAAAAATGACCAAAATATGGAAGGACTGTCAAATTTCAAGAGCGATAAAGATGAGGTTGATCAACTGCTTAATATTCCCAATACTGACCTACGGATGTGAATCTTGGACTCTGAGACAATCGGAGAGAAGAAAGATAGACGCCACTGAAATGTTCTGTTGGAGACGAATGTTACGAATTCCTTGGACCGACCGTAGATCAAATAATTCAATTTTAAGAGAGCTAAAAGTTAGCCAACGACTCCCTAGTAAAGTCCATCTCCAACAATTAAAATATTTTGGGCATGTTATGAGAGCAAATACAGAAAACATGGAAAGACTCATAATACAAGGAAAGGTAGAAGGCCGAAGATCACGAGGAAGATCCCCAACAAGATGGATAGATCAAATTACAGGAATATGCCAAAGACCTATGCATGAATTAAAAGAAATGACTAGAGACAGAGATCTCTGGAGACGGACAATACACGACATCACGTCGACCACTACACTCCCCTTGGGGGGTCAGGATTGAAGAGAGAGAGAACTAAACTCATGAAGATCCTTTATATGCCATATCCAATATTTAATTGTTTAAACCTTGTAGTAATTTTCACGAGTAAAGTAATAATAAAATCTCGAAAAGTTAAACTTATTAAATAAATGAATGTGCAACCACAGGAGACACAGTTGTATACTTAAAATACTCGAACGAAGGAATTATATACTTTGCATGCGTGGTGACTGGGTACTTGGTACGAAGAACGGAGTGAAATACTTATAATAAATCGGCGCCAAAGAGCCATGCGCGAGGATTGTGCCAATGTGGAATGCAAAACTACCAATAAAATGATAAAATTATCTGTTACCTTACCCATAAGTTTCTGGTTCATAACTCAAGTGTGTCACGTTTTATTTTTTCTCTTCTCGCCGTACGCGAGCCAACAAAACAACAGACATAGGCGTCGGTCGGTGCGACCTCATCAGACCATAACTCTTAAGAAATAACAAATGCAGATTTGTAGGACTCCGTCAGGTACTTGTGCGCTTACATTATAATGCACGCCGTACTCAACCTTTTAATTTATGTATGGTGTTGAAATTTTTACACTAGATAAAAAATTATATTTATAGCATAGTTTATGTTACATTTCACTTTAGCTACTTTTCTGTAAATTAAAAATATGCTCAAATCATTATAACTATACTTAACAACTCACATAGGCATAATTTTGTTAAAAGTGCTTCTTCTTCTTAGCTCTACCTAAGAAGACAACAGCAAAACCTGTGCTGATTATAGAACCATCAGTTTATTAAACCACTTATTGAAAATTTTTTCTGAAGGTAATACATGGTCGTATCTACAATAAATCCGAGGAATATCTGGATGACACTCAGTTTGGTTTCCGTAACGGGTTTGGAACGAGAGAGGCACTGTTTGGAATAAACGTAGTTGCTCAAAGATGTCGTGATATATCTGTAGACACATACTGTTGTTTTATTAACTTCCAAAAGGCATTTGACCGTGTTAAGCACTCTATATTGATCGAAGCTTTAAAAGACATTGGCTTGGACGGCAGAGATGTTCGAATAATTGCAAATTTATATTGGAATCAAACAACATCAGTTTTAGTAGATGGTGTGGAATCACAGGCTCTCAATATTAACCCATTTACGACCAAAGGTGCGTAAACGCAATCTTTATTGTTAATTGTTTTTTGGCCCGAAAATAATTTTTTTTAATGTTTTCTTTTATTAAAGTAACATCTCAATAGATTGAGGTTATATATCAATTTTCTTTTGACAATAATATTACTTTTTAAATATTTGAAGATTATTATAATTTTTGCATAATTTAATGATTTATGCACATCTTCAAAAATTTTTTCCATTACTAATTATAAACTTAATTCATATTTTGTATTCTATAATAAAAATATGTTGAAATTTTTATTATCTAAAAACTTATTCTCGAAATTTCTCGAAACTAATTCTCGAAACATGAAATGAAGAGGGCACTACCTACTAAAGAGTTAATGGCTTTGTTAGAAGAAGACTCAGACTGTGAAAATGCTGGCTCAGTTAATGTGGTTTATGTGCCGCCGGAAACAGATAAAATTTTCCGATGAAGAAGACATTGATGATAATTATATTGGTGAAGAAAAAATAAAAACAGATATTGCAGGTACATATGAAATACAAGTGAAGGGAATTCTGACGATTCTGATGATGATATTCCTCTGAACCACAGATCAAAACGTCCAAAGAAAGAAACAGGCAAAAATAATAAATCCAAATTTGTCCCAAGTTGGGTAAAAACAGATACTCCTTCGTACTCTGCAGTAATTCAACATCAGTCTGATCGATATTTAGAAAATATAAAAAGCCAACCATGGAGGCAAGTCACCTATTGAAGTTTTTTCAATTTCAATATTGGCCACATTATAAAAAGAGACGATAATAGTGCAAGAAGAAAATGTCGGATGTGCAAAAGTAATACTATTTATTTATGTAAAAAGTGTACAGTGCATCTACACCCCGAATGTTTCGAAAATTTTCATCTTAAAATTCAATTTACAGTTATGATACAATATGTTCCTTTTTTAAAAAATTGTATGCGTATTCGGCCAAAGGTGCGTATACGCACTCACCTGTTTTTACTTTCATGAGAAAAAAATCCTTTTTGGTTATAAAATAGTCTTAATTTATGTGTTTTTAATTCAATCTAATGAATCAATTGTCAAATTTCTCTTTGTTTATTGTCTCGGCCTTAATGGGTTAAAAGAGAAGTTCGGCAGGGATGCCTTTTGTTACCCCTGCTTTTTAACGTTAACTCCGAATAAATTTTCAGAGAAGCACTTTCTGAACAACAAGAAGGAATACTTCAACGGCGAAGTTATAAATAATTTGCGATATGCAGACGATACAGTACTCCTAGCTTCTCGTCAAAAAGATCTGCAAACAATACTTGATAGTGTCGTTGAAAGTTGTAGAGAGGCAGGTCTGGATCTTAGCATAACGAAAACCAAATACTCGTAATAAGTAAACAACAGCATATAAAACCGTCTATATATGTAAATAATACCAAACTTGAGCAATTTGAAAAATCGTTTACCTTGGACAGCAATTAAATTGTAACGCAGAAAGTCACGGTCTACTTCGCTGCTACGTGTTCTCGGTCTTACTTTATGCTGTCGAGTCCTGGACAGTGAATAAAATCGATCTAAATCGCCTTAAGACTTTCGAAATGTGGTGCTATAGAAGAATTCTAAAAGTTTCCTGGGTGGAGAAGATTCGAAACTCCACAATACTAGAACCTCTCAGCAAGACTACTGAGATCATAAAAAGCATTAAGCAGAGAAAGCTGGAGTATTTTGGACATGTAATGGGAGGTCGCAAATATAGGTTGCTACAAAATATCATGCAAGGAAAAATACCAGGCAAACTCAGTCCAGGACGAAGAAGAACCTCATGGTTGAAGAACTTGCGAGATTGGTATGGTGTTGATACTAGCATGCTATTTAGGGTGGCAGTGAATAAAATTAAGATAGCTATGATGGTAACCAACGTTCTGAAAGGACATGGTACATGAAGAAAATGACTTCTTCTTCTTCATCTTCTAGTACCGACTCGACTAATAAAGGTTGGCTATAACCATTGCAAATTCATCTCTATCTTCTGCTAAAGATATTCTGTTGCTCTCTCGTAAGATATGTCTGGCAGTACATCGTGTATAAGTCTGCTTGCTTTAATGCATCCTCGAATTCTTTACAAGTAATTGTCGATTTCGGTCTTCTTCTTGCGGTGCCTTATCCTTAAGGACGTTGGCCATTACATTTGCCCATTTAATCGTATTTGTAGCAGCCAGTTGTTGAATCGATTTCGGTAACGTCGTGGATGTCATTTTGTCTATCCAACTCTTCCAAGAGTCCATCAGGGTCATATATATCTTCTTCGCTAATATGTCTTTGCCTATATGTCTACGATAGGCACAGAGAGGGAAATGGAAAATACAATAAAAGAAAGTAAATTGCAATCTATCGGATATGTAATGAGAGGCGAAAGGTTCAACATCTTGAGACTCATAATTCAAGGAAAAATAGAGGGTAGGAGAAGCGTAGGAAGAAGACGCGTTTCCTAGTTGAAGAACCTGAGGGAGTGGTTTGGTTGCAACTCAAGGCAATTGTTCAGAGCAGCTGCCTCGAAGGTCAGAATAGCCATTATGATTGCCAACTTTCGTCGCGGAGATGGCACTTAAAGAAGAAGTTAAACTCTGTCCGATCGCGAATGTTTTTTAGCCAAGATAATTATCGTCCACCAGGACCTTATTTTACTTCGATTTTACCCTTCATAATCAGCTGAAACAACTCGTATTTCTCGTTTCTAAGTATGTGCCCCAAATATGCAGTCTTTATTCTTTTAATGGTAGTCAAAACCTGCCTGTTCCTATTTTGTGCAACACCATTTCGTTCGTAAGAAGATCGGGTCATGGTATTTTTAAAATTCTTCTAAAAAGCCACATATTAAAAGCTTCCAGCTTTCTCATTACGTCAAAATAAATAGTCCAAACTTTGGCACCATAAAGAAAAATAAAGTTGATATAACATTTTACCATCCAATATCGGATTTGCAGATTGAGGCTGCTCTTGATTGCTCTATTTTTGATCGAATTTCTGATTTCAGATTTAGATTTTCAGTAATCCAAACTCCTAACTACTTCAGGTTGTCCACAAGTTCAATATCTTTATTTTTTATCCTGATCCTTGTAATGACTTTACCCTTCTTACTTATAACCATGATTTTTATTTTCTTTATGTTTATTGTTCTATTCTTTTTTTGTTATATCTGAAAATGTTGCGATCACACCATAAGAAGTTCAGACATCCTACAATTTTACGTCCCTGATTAATTCGGTGTTTAATTTCGGTTTTTCCCAAACCGTTCTTATTAATGAGTGCACCTAAATATTTAAATTTTCCACCTGTTTGATTTCCACGTCCTCGTCTATCAACACTTCAAATCTTGCATCTAAATTGATAACTAAATATTCTGTTTTCTTCACGCTAACTTGTAACCCCCATTTTACATATTCTCTGTATATACGCCTTATCATAAATTCTAGATCATACAAATCTCGAGCTAGGACGACTTGGTCATCCGCAAAGTTCAGGGAGAACAGTACGTCATTTCCTATTGGGATTCCCATTCCCTGGCAGTGGTTTTTCCAATGTTGGAGGGCTGCTTAAATATATAAATTAACAGTAAGGGTGACATACTGCATCCTTATCTTAGTCCTTAAGTTTTAACTATCCGACAGCAGATTATACACTTGGAGATCTCCTGCAGACAACAAAGACCGCATACTCAGAAATCAAATAGACTATAGTCAAAAATAGATACAAAAATTCAAATAAAACAGTTAAAGCATACCCCGGAGCAGATGTTAGCTCAGACCATAACCCGAAGAAATCTTAACATCAGAAAATGTCAATAAAAATTGGAACAATATTCAGAAAGCATTATTAAAGGCTGTAGAAGGAAATTTAAAGCCTGAAAAGACAACAACAAAATTGGATGACTTCAGAAATCTAGCATTAATGGAAGAGAGGAGAAAAGCCAAAGGGAGAAATGAGCCAAAATATCAAGAACTACAAAGTAGAATTAAAGTAGAGATAAAAAAGCCAAAGAAAAGTGGTTAACAGATGAATGCAGAAATAGAAAAGTATGGCAGAATTTAGGACAGCTTTAATATGCATAAAAAAATAAAAGAACTAACAAATACCAAAAAGCGAGCACACAATGGGATATTCAAAGATGACAATGGTAAACTCATTCCAGACATCAAAGATAAACTAAGATTTTGGCAAGAATACATAATTAAACTATTCAATGATGATACAATAATACAAGAAAAACCACAGGAACAAACAGGACCAATAATAATAATATACGAATTAGAACAGGCAATTAGAAATGCAACGACCGCAAAATTAGTAGACCCAAATCAGATACCCACTGAGCTAATTAAATGCATTGACGAAGAAACACTGCATATACTTCTTGATCTGTTCAACAAAGTATGTATATACAACAGACGTAATAATAGAAGATTGGTTCCTGTTGTAACACTACCAAAGTCCAAAGTCCACTACCAAATTTTCTTAATAAGTCACACACTTAAAATTTTTCTCAAAATAATACATGGTAGACTATACAAAAAAATAGAAGAAGATATAGATGACACCTAGTTGGAATTCAGAGAAGGACTAGGAAAGAGAGAGGCTCTGTTTGCTTTTAACGTTGTCGCGCAAAGACGACTAAATATGAACCAGGATCTCTATGTCTGCTTTATAGGTTATCAAAAGGCTTTTGATAAAGTACGACATCAGAAACTCGTAAAACGATTAAAAGAAAAGAATGTGGATAGACGAGATATACGGGTTATTGTCAATCTGTACTAAAATCAAAAAGCAACGGTTAGAATCGAAATAGAAGTCAAAAGAGGTGGTAGACAGGGTTACGTGCTGTCCCCATTGTTAATCAATTTGTATAGTTAAGCTATTTTTAAGGAAGCAATATCAGAGAAACAAGAAAAATCTTGAACAACATAAGATTCGTAAACGACACCGCTGTTTTTGCAGACAGTCTAGAAGCACTGCAACGCTTAGTAAATAGATTACATCAAGTCAGTAAAAAATATCGTCTACAAATGAACCAAGTGCATGATTATTTCTAAGGAACATACCGTAGGAAGGCTACGGAATAACTACAAATGTCTGGGAAGCAGGGTAAATGAAAACAATGACCAAGGTAGAGAAATAAGCACATGCATTGAAATTGCAAGACAAGCATTTCTAAAAATGAAAACAATGTTTGTTAATCGAGCCCATCCTCTGGAGCTGAGGATAAGAGCCGTAAGGTGCTACGTGTTCTTGACTTTCTTGTATGGAATGGAAAGACTACAAGTAGATAATATAAAGATGTTGGAATCATTTGATATGTGGTGCTATAGAAGGATTTTGAAAATACCATGGAACCAACTAGTTACAAATGCAGAAGTATTAAGAAGGCTACAAAAGGATTGCAAGGTCATAAAGCATATTAAAACAAGAAAGCTGAAATTTTTAGGCAACATTACCAGAGGTGCGAAATATGAGATATTTAGGGTCATAATACCAGGGGTAAAAGATCTAGAGAAAGACGAAGAATTTGCTGACTAAGAAACCTAAGAGAGTGGTATAGTTGCAGCTCAGTAGATCTGTTCAGAGCAGCCGCCAATAAAGTACGGATAGCTGTGATGATAGCCAACCACCGATAGGAGAAGAAACTACAAGAAGAATAAGTTATGTAGCCTGCTTTTCTAAATAGATCTCTCGTTTTATTGCTTTAATCGTGGCTGTCAAATTCTTTACATATATTGTAGTAGTATTGTTTATCAGCCTTATATCTTCGTTTTATTTTTAAAAGTTTAATTTCGTTTTATTCGTTATTTTTTCGTTAAGAAGAAGAAGAAGAAGAAGAAAAAGAAAAAGAAGAAGAAGAAGAATAAGAAGAAGAAAGAAGAAAAAGAAGAAGAAGACAATGATGATGAAGAAAGAAGAAGAAGGAAAACATGTTTTCGTTGAACATGTACACATACATAATAGGATTTTTTGTGTAATTCCGTCATCTCCTTTTATGGGATTAAAACAAAACGTATTAACAATAACGTTCATTAAAAGAAATCGTTCGAAATAATATTTAAAACATTAATTATTATAATTTTACAACAGCTAAACGTTCGTTAACCGAATAGTAATTTATCGTACGGCTCAAGTTTGTATACCGTATAGTTTATCATCGAAAAAAAAACTAAATAATCGATCTTAGGCAGCAAGTCGTCCTGCCATTCAGATTTAATAAACCTACATTTTATGCAAATATGTAGCCGCCGGTTGTAAATTATTACATTGTAACAAAATATTATACAGGGAGATCCACTAATGGTATTGCTAACACATATATTCTATAAATTAACTTATACAGTGTTATTCATACAGGAAAATTTATTTTTATGTTTATTTTTATTTTTTTTTGTTATAAATAATTTTAAATTGTAGTTTGTTGGTTCTTCTTCTTTTAGTTCTATGACCGTTATCGATCATGTTGGCTACCAAATTCGATATCGTGACTTCATTGACAGCAGCTCTAAATAACGATGTAGTTGATTTTCCATACCATTGCCTTAGATTTTTCAGCAATGATGTTCTTCTTCTACCAGAACCTCGATTACCTTGGATCTTTCGTGATAATGTGACTTGATAATGTGACCGAAGTATTCCAGCTTGCGGTTCTTTATTATATTGACAAGTTATGTCGTTTAGTTCAGCCGTCAAGGACCTCCTCATTTCTAACTCTGTCGACCCAACTTATTTTCAGTAGTCGTCTGTATACCCATATCTCAAAGGCTGTCAAGGATAGCCTCAGTTAGAGTCCACGCTTCCACTCCATACAGCTGGACAGGAAAGATATAGCAAGATGTCATTCGAACTCTAAGGTCAATGTTAAGATCTTGACTACAAAGTACGTTTCTCATTTTTACAAAGGTAGCTCGGGCTTGTTCTATTCGGCTTCTAATTTCTGCGGTTGGATCCCAGCTCTCATTGATATTACTGCCGAGATACACGAGTTTCTCTACTCTGTCCAGTGTGGCATTTCCGACTATTATACCGTCATCCTGTATATAATTTTGTTTGATAACGATCATATATTTTAGTTTTTCTTAACGTTGAGTTTTAATCCATACTGATCACAAAGTCTGTTTTTATTTTGTTCATTAGATTTTGAAGGTCTTCGTCACAATTAGCAAGCACTAAGGTATCGTCGGCATATCTAATATTGTTAATGGTTACTCCATTTCCAATAATACCTTCGGTTGTCTCCATTAAGGCTTCCTTAAATATTTCCTCCGAATATATGTTAAAAGTCTCAACCTGCCATGCAATAAGATTTGTTTCTAAGGAAATTAATTTAGCATCTTTCAAAATAATATGTTTCTTTGTTCGGGTCTTATCTTTGATATGATCTTTTTTCTTGGCATTCTAGTACAGCTGCTCAATCTGATGTTGTTTTTAAATTACAAA